>LPNX010932791.1:5863-37772 GCA_001517045.1 Pseudotsuga menziesii
CTTCAAGAAGGAAAGACACAAGGAGTCTCAACCTCCCAAGAAGTTCCAAAGGACGAGAGGAAACAATCAGAGAAGAAACTACTCCAACATTGAATGTTTTAATTGTGACAAGATAGGAAACATTGCCAGAAATTTTACATTGAAGAAATAAGAATACAAGAAGAGGAACAATAACAAAAGACATCATGCACACCTACATGAAGACGAATATTAATAAGAAGAGGAAGAAGGACCTCGGAAAAAACAAGCAAAAGAAGAAGAGGAAGAAGAGTATGCATTATTATCTACACTCTCTGGGTCTGGGACAACTGGAGAAGATACATGGCTTATTGATAGTGGTTCTTCAAATCACATGACAGGCCAAAAGAAAAATCTGTCAAAAATTGAAGAGAAGAACTCTCCTCAGAAGGTATCATTAGGAGATGACTATCAATATCCGACCAAAGGAATTGGTGAAGAAAGTTGCAAGCTTGATTATGGAACCCCCATGAAGATGAAGGAAGTTTTATATGTACTAGGTTTGAAGAAGAAATTACTTTCTATCTCAACATTAGAAAAGAAAGGAAATAGGGTCGTATTCATATATGGGTAAGTGCTTGTGTGGCCCAAAGAAAAATCAATTGAAGAAGTAGTTGTCATAGGTGAAGAAGAAGGAGGCTTATATAAATTCAAGGGACATCCAGAAACAACCCTTATTCATGAGACCTCTAGCCCAAGTGAATTATGGCATAGGAGGCTTGCTCACATCAACTACAAAGCACTACCCCATGTGAGAAAAGTAGTGACATGTTTACCATATTTGAAGATTGATCATGAAGGAATTTGCAAAGGATGTGAAAAAGGAAAGAATATCAAGAATCCATTTACGAAGAGTGAGACAAAGACTAAATGTACATTGGAATTAATCCATTCAAATGTATGTGGTCCAATTCCCTCCACATATTTGAGTGATTGTGAATATTATGTTTTACATTTATTGATGACTATTCAAGAAATACATGGATATATTTCTTGAAAACAAAGGATGAAGTATTTGGAAAATTCAAGGAATTCAAAGCCTTGATAGAAAATCATTCAGAAAGAAGAATCAAGACATTAAGAACATAGAATGGTGGAGAATATAATTAAAAATATTTTGAATCCTTTTGTAAAGAATATGGAATCATAAGGGAACTAACTACTCCCTACAATCCTTGACATAATGGTGTTGCAGAAAGAAAGAATAGGACCATTATGGAAGCAGTGAAGACAATGATACATGATCAATATCTTAAATGCATCTATGAGCTGAAGAAATGTGTTAGGATTATAATCCTCCCTTTTCCAATTTGGTCAATTATGTCTAAATTAGGAGTCTTTTCAGTCTATATTTAGTCACTAGAATCATTGGGTCAACATGGCCTAATTGGGCAACATGTACCAGTTACTAGAGTGTGGGGAACACTAGTTGAGGCTAATTGTAATTGACTGAACTTGCATGCATCAATTTAGGAGCCTCCTAGACCAATCCCTAAAATTTAGGAGCCACTAGGATTGTTGGAACCAACCTCCTTCAGTTGAGTTCAGTCAATGACTAGTTAAGCCTAGTTAGGCGTCAGTTACATTCAGTTACATCCAATTACACTCAGTTAGATCTATTAATTGATTGATTGCATGTGGGAAGGCACAATTCCACACCTACCAAATTCACTTAGACTAGTTAACTGATTCTAACTGGTTGGTGCACTGATTTAGTCAACTAGAGCTAACTAGTTGGGCTACGATAGTAATTTAGATAAGTCTAGTTTTCCATGCAGTTAGGTAGAGTCAATCAATTCAAATTCCTCTCTCATGCATTCGAATTGAATGGTTATTAACACCAGCGTATTACATTGTAATTAAATATCCAATTACTTTTTATTAATGAAAGCATTACACAGTTGCAAGCCATTTTTGCACTGTTTCATTCTTCAATTTTGAGTAAAATTGTCTAATCTATCTTGTGAGTTGTGTGTTTATCCATAGATCTATGTGCTCAATTTTATAAAATGTTCACATGAAATAATCCTAAAGTGAGCCACCTCAAGATATTTGGTTGTCGAGTATATGTTCACATACCAAAAGAAAAGAGAACCAAGTTGGACCCTTCTGGAAAGAACGAAATATTTGTTGGATACTGTGAAGTCTCTAAACACTTCAAAATATACATTCCAGGATCCCATCACATGGAGATTAGTAGAGATGTAAAATTTGATGAAGAAGCATCTCTCAAGAGATCCAAAAAGTGCCAGCAGGAAGAAGTATATGAAGAAGATGTACCTCCCAAAAATATAGAAGTTGCACCCTCCCTCGAAGATGAAACATCAGAATACCATAATATGCTAAAACCTAAAGAACCTCCTTGTTGGTTCTGGTGGGCAGACCCGGGTTTACTGTAATGTACTAATAACACCCCTAGCTCACTGGCCCTTTCAGTGATAGACCGCGGAGTGGCCTGAAGTCTCACCCGAAGTGATCTTATGGGTTGGCCAAAGATTCAAGTGTCTTCAACCAGGTTATGTAGCATCCTGGGGTCTCACTGTTTCTCCTAGCCAGTGAGGTCTCTCTCCACGATGCGCAGTCTCTCTCCCGCGTGGGTTCTGACAAGGGAAGGACTCCTATCACACCGTGGTGACTCTGGCAATGCGTAACTCTCTCTTCCTCTTAACCCGCGCTCTGCAGTATCTCACACAGCAGCTCCTCTGACGATGCGATATCACCTACTGTCAATGCGATATCTTCTATAGTGTGGCCCACTATGACCCTCACGGTCCAAAGGCTATCTCTCTGGGTGGAATGACTTGGCTAACTTTCAACAAGACATTAAACCCTCTGACGTGAACTTCCATAGTTCATCACACTCTATCTCAACTATACTTACTGTTCGAATAAGTATGCTAGAAATATGTTAACAGACTGACTTATTACTGTGTGAAACTTGTACTGATAAATTCATATGCAGATGCTTGATACATGTAAATTCACCTTTAACCTTTAATAATGCTGTAACTAAATGAGGACATATAGACATTGACTAACTGATATACAACATTCATGTAACAGATAACAGATATCGACTAAGTAAAGCACAATCACATGAAATAATCACATAACACACTGGTTTTATGTGGTTCACTTCCAGCGTAGAAGCTACGTCCACATAACTATGTTTATTATATCTTGGAGAGTACACAGTTCTGCTGCAACCTGTTGTGCAGCTAGAGATATTCTGGGTAACTCCACACTACTACCGGGAGCCCTTCTCTCCTAGATATCTTCTCCTTCTCTATATTGCCTTCTTACAATATTCTCTCTCTCTCTCTCTCTGTCAATCCCTGAGGATTGTTACATACATGCTTCTATGAGCCAGCTACTGGTTACAGTAAGATACTACAGACTGAATACAGAACTAGAGCTTGACTCTATTACAATACAATATAACTGTGAGCTAACAGACTAACTTGCTATAGTTTATCTAACTAGATAACCTTTTACAATACAAAATACATCCCTTTATAGGCGGCCCGAAGGTCTCGCCATTACAACACTGTGGGCCTATCCCAACAGTAACCCAAAACCCTAACTAGTGATAGTCGGCATATGTGTACTTGGAATAGCTACTTTCTGTCACACCACTACTCTCTGAAGTCTTCCATGCTTCCCGATGCTCACCATGGGTACTGGGCGCCGCTTCCCTTTCTATCCTTTGTCTTCAATACCTCGGCCTTGTTGCTCCTTTTTCCTTTATGAGGGTAGATGAGCCCTACTGTCTTCGCCACTGCCTTGAATGCAGTGGGTGAGCTCTCTCTTCTTGGTCGCTCAGGTACAGTCATCTTATTTGACTTCTCTACCCCGATAGTCACAGTTTCTGGCTTTGATCTAGAGCTAGAAACATGCTACGGTGTCGTAGCTTTACCTTTTTCCTTATATCTTCACCAAAACTGTCTATCCACCAAAATGGCAGCTTCTCCTGTAGCTGCGGGACCCTACTCCAACACTCCTACTATGAATATGTCATGAAAGAGAAATCATTCTTTGGTAAGAAAAATTATACAATAATCATAGAAGTATGGAGCTCTAGAAGGATCCACAAGACGAAGCAAGAAGTCAAATCCATTTTCTATTTATGTGGCTTTGATGCTTGATCTCATAGATCAGGAACCTACCAATTATAAAGAATCTATATAGAAGAAAGAATGGATAGAAACAATGACAGAAGAATACCAATCAATAATAAAGAATGATGTTTGGGATATAGTTCCCAAACCAAAAGGAAAAAGTGTGATATATTCCAAGTGGATCTACAAGATAAAGCATGTAGCTGATGGAAGTATTAAGAAATACAAGGAAAGGTTTGTAGCTAGAGGATTCTCTTAGAAAGAGGGAATTGATTATGAAGAGACATTTACACTAGTAAAAAGGTACACTTCTATTAGAACCATCATGGCACTTGCATCCATGATGAAGTGGAGTTTACACCATATGGATGTCAAGACAACTTTTCTGAATGGTGTTATTGAGGAAGAAGTGTACATAGAATAGCCATAGGGATTTGAAGTTGAAGATAGACAGAATCACATATGCAAGTTGAAGAAGGATATGTATGTATTGAAGCAAGCTCCTAGAGCTTGGTATGGAAGGATAAATATATTTTTAGTGAGCTTGGGCTTTACCGAAAGTAAAGTTGACCCTAACCTTTACTTTAAGGTTATGGATGATGAACCTGTCATATTATTGTTGTATGTGGATGATTTATTTCTGACAAGAAATGAGAAACATATTGTAGAGTGAAAGAATAAGCTCATTGAAGAATTTGAGATGAAAGACCTTAGATTGATGCACTATTTTCTAGTTTTGGAAGTATGGTAGAAACCAGAATGAATCTTTCTCAACCAGGGAAAGTATGTTGTGTAAATACTAAAAATATTTGATATATTGGAATGTAAATCCATGGACACACCCATGGATACCAACCTAAATCTGTTAGCTGATGAATCGTCAGAGTTAGTGGATGTGACTCAATAGAGACAGATTATTGGGTCGTTGATGTATCTATCAAATACTATGCCAGATATATATTTTTTTGTGAACACCCTGAGTTAGTATCTATTTAAGACAAGATGTGTTCACCTGGAAGCTGCAAAGCATGTGATGAGGTACTTGAAAGGTACGATAGACTTTGGTCTATAATATGTTGGATATCTTGACTACATATTGTATGGTTATATAGATGTAGATTGGGATGGAAGTGAATCAGAAAGAAAGAGAACCTTAGGTGGATGTTATTGTCTAACATCCATAGTTTTCTCATGGTTTAGCCAGTCCAATGTTGCTCTCAGCACAACTGAATCATAGTATATAACAACTTGTTCTACTAGTTGTGAATCCATATGGCTTCGAAAATTGATGTCAGGTTTATTTGACCTGGAGTTAGGCACCACGATGATTCTATGTGACAACCAGACTTGTATAAAGATGAAAAAAAACCTAGTGTTCCATGACAATTCAAAGCACATAGATATCAAGTATTTCTAAATATAGGATATGGTACAAAAGAGAGCTATAAAGCTCTAGTATGTGAGCACTGATGAGGAAGTTGTTGATGTGTTGACTAAGCCTCTATCTTGGGTAAAGTTTGAATACTTCCATGACAATATTGGTGTGGTTCGAAAGGACCTTTCTCGAAAGGGAGAGAAGTGATGATGATGTTGCAGTGGGATAGTATCATCCCTGGACGTTAGTCCTAAATTGATCCGCATAATTGTATCTCCAAAATGTGGTTGATGATGTTGAAGTGGGATTGTATCATCCTTGGACATTAGTCCTAAAGTGATCTATACACTTTTGTCTCTATGATGTGGTTTGTATTGTATCATCCCTGGACATTAGTCCTAAAGTGATATGTAAAATTTTGTCTCCATGATGTAGTTGGGATTGTATCATTCCTAGACATTAGTCCTAAAGTGATATGCATAATTTTATCTCCGTGATGTGGTTGGGATTTTATCATCCCTAGAAATTAGTACTAAAGTGATCTACATAATTTTGTCTCTATGATGTGGTTGGGATTTGTTGAGGCCTGGAAAATCGCAGGTAACAACAGTTAGGGATTCTCCCCAGTAAACATTCCCAACTAGCCCATTACTATTTGGTATGGGGAATCCATCTGGTTTATGGTCTGGCTACTGTAGGTCAAGTAAAAAAATAAAAGGTTTTACCGGTTACGGCCCGGTCCACCGTGTATGTTTTTAGTTTTTTGTATTTAAGTACGAGATGCAAGTGCCTATCTAAAAATGCAGATAGATAGAGAATACGAGGAGCGGTCACAATATGATGTGCAGGTTCTTACCTCTCGTCTTAACTCTCTCGCATCTAAACCACACACAACAATAAAAAACTAAAACTAACTATCTAAGCTATCCCTAGGGAGCAAGATTATTATTCATCAATGAGTAAGGTATATTGTGCATGCATTAAGAAAAATCATAGATAGTTGTTACTTATTTCAAAACACATGAACATTTATAGATATATGAACAACCAGATAGATAATTGTTTATGAACAACATACATTACTCACAGTGGAAATTTCATAGAATAAACTAGAGCGCATTCATAACAAGAAAATAGGTTCAAAGAGTTAGAACAATCTCACAGTTAATGGATAACAGCTGAAAATGAAATAGTTCACATTCAACAAATCCATAGAAAAACATTTGAAACCTTCCACAAAGCTTTCTCCAATAGGAAACTTGTAATTTCTTAATGCAAAAGGAAATAGTTCTTCTTACATCATACTTTCACAAATCTATCTGGGAAAAGGTCCCCTTACTATCTAACTCTCCTATACTTATACTACAAGAAAAACTCTTGGGCTGCCCTTCGATGACCTTTGCCCCCCCCCCCAACCATTCATTCTCTCAAATTTGTCTTTTAGTGAGTGCTCATGATTCATACAATATGTTACATTTCAAATTTAGATTTTAAGAGCAGTTTATAAAAAGGGACCAGCTTGGTAAGAGATGAACTTTTCCCAAGACTGGGCCTCTACTGTTGTTGATCTGTTTGAGATCTCAGACCTTCACTTTATCCTTCCTTTTTCTATCTCGATTTTTTATGCTCCAGCCTCTTCTTTCCTTGCTGCCTCCCTTGTATTTTTACTTTTAGATATATCTTGCTTACAGTAGTTACCTGTTGGAAGCCAGCAACAACCCCTTCATTTTTTCATTAAGATGAAGGGAGATCAGCTCTCTTTTATGATTTTCTTTTAAAAGATTATAAAAGAGTGCCTTCAGAATCTTTGATTCTGAAGGTACTCTCAATTTTAGAAGAGTCAAATGACAACATTTTCATAGTTGTGATAATTAGCAGCTGTCAGTTTCATATATTTTTATATAATCAATTCTATCATTAATTAATCTATCTGATTATATATGATTTAAGAAATTCAAATAGATAATATGCTAATTGGGGCTCAACAAAAACACATTTAGAATTGGTTTGAAGCTAGTTATTGATAAGATATTATAAAGTTCCGAAAGTCCTAGAACTTGAGGTGAATTATTAAATTAATTTTTTTATTAAAACTTAAAGAGTTCACACCCCATATGTAAGTTAAATATCTTACCATGACTTTGTAAAATTGTATATAAATAGCTAGTGAATAAATGAGTATCATTTGGAAATATTAATATGTTATAGTTTTATAGCTTAGTATCCTATCAAATTCGATTTGGATATTAATGGATGTGATTTTGCAAAGTCTTAAAAACTTTATTGATGAGATTTTATGCATATAACTCAAATGATAATTTGGATCATTAGTTAGAACATTAGGATTTACTGTTTTAACACTATGTGTCATGTCAATAAACATGTTGCGGCTGAAACTGTCTTCCTCAAATTTCTTAAAAATTATAGTCCCCCTCATGATTTAATGTTGCTTTGAATCGTTTTGATCCATGATTTTTGGGTCATGCTTTAATTTTGGATGATTTCTTGAATATTACCTTTCGTCCTGGTTTTTCAGAAATTGCTTGTGTTTGGAATTGTTGTGGGTCGTAGATTTTAGAGTTTGTTTTTACTGAGTTGAAGATGGATCAGACCATTCATCCTTTGCAAAATGCCGTTTTGAAGGAGAAACAGTTTTAACCGTTGCTAAATTTCAAAGTCTTTAAGCACTTAGCATTTTTTCGGAGGCTGTTGTTTGTTCGTCTTCCACCGTTGCGGCTCCCAAATCAGCTAGCTTCCCGAAATGAAAAGCGCTCTTCCCGCTAATGCATGTCACATCTTTTTAGCCTTTTCTCTTCCACCGTTGCGGCTCTGCAAAGCACTTGGCTGCTGATTTCGATGTCTTTCCGATTTCTGATTGAAAGTTTTCCTGCCCACAGCTTAGGTCATAAATTTTCCGACTTCGATACGCCTAAGTGTTTTGAAGTGCCCATCGCCTGTTGAAGCCCGCCTATGCGGTTGTGGATGGGTCTACCCTGCCGTGTTAGCAGAGCGTTCAGGATATTGTTCAGACTACCGCAGTGCGAAGGTATAGATGGGAGACATGATGGAAAGGAATCTATGCATAAACTAAATCAACTAGCACAGGTGGGTATGTCATCGCTATTCTTCACAGTTTCAGGACGTGTCTAATATTCTGGATTTCAGTTGGAAGACATGGATGTGTATTGAATATTGGCATTTCGACACAGCCACGAATTTGCCAGTTCCTTTAAACTAGCAAATGTTTCAGGCTAAGTTGTTTTTATTGTTATCCTCTAGTGACAGGTGTAGGTTGAAAAGAGTTGATGCTCTTTGATAGCGATAGGACTCCTATAATCTTGCATATAGCATTTATAGAAAAACTGAATCGAAATATTGGTAGTATTATATAAGCTTTTAATTTTTATGAGAAAAAGATGGAGTGACTGAAGTAAAAATACTTGAAATACTATTTTGATGCTAGTCTTGTTCCTGGCTGAAGTTTTATCTTTGGATATGGGATGTGACTGGAAATCTCCAAGTTGATATCGTGACTGTTATTGTTTTGGATACTCTTTATATTTCAATATATGATCTTCTATTTTAATATTAATATAGTGTACTTGGTTATGCTTTTGATTATTAATCATTATTTCACTTTGTCAGCCCAATATTATATTTGAATTAATATGTCATTGTGATTGAATTTACTAGTGTTTCTACTGTAAATTCAAGATATAAGGATATATATTTATGTCTGTTAGATATCATTTGTATTTTTACAGTGATTTCATACTGATCATTATCTCTTATCCAAATATCTAATGTTGGTTATTAGTTATTAATTAATTAGACACTTCAGAAAATTTGAAATAATTGTTTATCTCAGTTTTTCTGATAAGTTATTTTGTAGCAGAATGATTTAGTGTGTATGGCTTAAATATTTCTATTTAGATCCTACCCTTTATCTTTCTGTTAATCTTATATTAATTAATAATTAATATAATATTTAAAATCGCTCTTAGCTAAGATAGGATAGATAGGATAAGTTAAGGTAGTTCAATTGTTATTATCCTAGTATAGTTTACATTTAACAGTTGTTAAATAGGATTTGTGTAATTTTTAGACTAATTTTAATAAGTCTTTTATACTTTGAAAATTAAATATAAAAAAAAAAACCTTCAAAAATCAAAGACTTTCCTTAAGAAAGCAAGTATAGGACAACTTTGATAGTTAAAACTAATTTTAGGGTTCAGTTAGATAGATATAACTTTAGGATAGATTTTTGCTCAATTTTAGCTTCTCCTTAAGAGGAAAATTCAGTTGATAGCAGGACCATAACCTGCGATATTTTGCTACTCCAAACACACCAGACGCTGCTTTAAGCTGATTGTGTGGGCATAATATCCTTGTTGGCCTAGGTCAGGAAATCAGGCCAACAAATGGCGCTAGAAGGAGGGCTTGTTAATGATTAATGGTAGGAAAAATTAATGAGAAATTTTCAACCAGCCAGCATCCTCCAAAAATCAGTAGATCACCATTTATAGAAACTGTTAGGAGCATCCTTGAACATGATCATATCACATATCCATTTACTCCTGAACAAAGTACTCAAACTTTGGAAGAATCACGACATATTCTTACCAGAGCATATGCCAATCAACTTGGTGTATCTCTGATAGATTATGGTCTTCCTAGGCAACAATGACGTAATCTGCAATTGAACATAGTTTCTCAAGGTTTGCAAGAAGTTGATATCACTCCATGTTATCAAATGAGAAGTCATCAGAGACAAACTATTCAAACAAACACTACTAGAAGACTAACTGTAGAAGGCGGTTTTGATTAGCCACCTTCTCCGTGTGAATCACCACCCGATAGTCCAAGATCATCCAATTCAGGGAATTCCTCAAGTTCTGAAAGAAGTCCAATGGCAGGAAATGCACCTGTGGGAGGAGGAGCTAACCCTCCACCTAATCCACAACTCCCTTGGCTGAGAACAACTGTTGTAGCTGTCCCTGGTATACAACATCCTTTTCCTAAACACTCAAATAAATTTCTTCCTAAGTTCAACCCAGATAACAAAGAACCTGCAGAAGTGCATGTTGACCAATTCATGTCTGTTGTTCAAACCTTGAATGTTCAGCATGAATATGTAGTTTGTACATTGTTTCCTCTAACTTTTGAAGGAAGAGCCTCTACCTGGTACTTCTCGTTAGTACAGGGATCAATCACAAATTGCGCTGATTTTAATAAAGTTTTTTTAGATAAATTTGGGGAAGATAAAACACCTACTCTTTTAGCCCTAGAATTATCTCAAATTAAAATGGAATATAAATAAAGGATTAAAGATTTTAACCAGACGTTTCTAACATTAAAAAATAAAATTCCAGTTGCTTCTCAACCTCCTGAAGATATAATTCCTGAAAATTATACTTCATCCTTACCAAAATATTTCGGGATGTTCATTAAGAGAGCTGGGAAAACAACGTTACTAGAAACTTTTGAGGAAGCCATTAAAGTTGAGAAGGATTCTATGTCCTATGAACCAGATAGAAGTGGGAAATCTGATACTTTTCCTCATAGGAAGATTGAAAAACTTAATTCATAAAAAGATAAAGCATTTGATGTAGAACAGTTGCAAAATGCTATTCGGGCATTAACCAATGAAGTTGTTGGATTAAAAAAACCAATTCTGAGGCTTCCCCTTCTAGGGGATATTTAAGAAATCAGTTTAGACAAAACTCAAATACAAATAAAACAAATACACCACCCGACATAGCAGCGAATGAAGAGATTTTCAATACAATCCGAGCTGTTTTATCTTTATCTGAGACTCCTTCTAATCAAGAAATAACATAAAATGAAGAAGAGGAGGAATCAGAAAATGAGGAATAATCAGAGGAACCTCAACAAGTTAACGGTCATTTCTAGGATAGTCTTGTAAAATAATATGAGAGTAAAAGTCCACCTACAGGACAACATGTCTATAATACTCGTAGTAGAGCATTCGCAAATACTCCTGGAGCCTCGTCAAGTTCTACCCCTAATAATGACAACAATAATGCACAGCCTAATAAACAAATTCAATCTGAAAATAAGCTCAATCAACCAAAGTTACCCAACCTATTCAAAGTGCTCCAAAATTAGATTTACAATATGATATAATTGAAGATTTAAAGAAGACACGTGCAAACATCAGTATGTACGACCTTCTTCAAAACTACCCAATTCCTAATAGTCATGTTATGAATCTTGCCATGAGTTCAATTATTCCTAATGAAAAACAAAATATTGTTGCAAACAGTTCTAATAATGATTCAACAGCAACTGAAAAAGGAAAAGCAATGGCTGACAAAGCCTCGCTTATAGGTAAGAACTCTAAATAAACTACACCCCCATTCTTACTTACCTTTGAGATTTTCAATAGGAATGTTCATAATTGCATGGTAGACTCTGGAGCATCCTCCAATGTCATGCCTTTATCAGTATGCAAGAAGTTGAATGGGAAATATGTCCCATCAAATTCTCAAATAACTCAATTAGATAGGACAAATGTAAAGGTTGTAAGGGAAATGAAAGATGTTTTAGTCAGGATTGCTTGTAACCCTTCGGTTTATCAAATTATAGATATTGTTGTTGCAGATATTCTAGATGCATATGGGCTATTTTTAAGTAGGGATTGGTCTCAACAATTGAATGGATTCTTTGCCATGGACTGGTCAACATTATGGTTACCTAGGAATGGAAAGTAAAATCAAATAAAGATAAATAGAGAAAGATATATGAAACATACTGTCACAGAACTGCATGATCCTAGCGAACCTGTTTTATTTTTAGATTGCATCATGGGGAATTACATGTATGAATTGGGATTTGGTAATTTTAAAGATGAAAATTCTGCCTTTTCTGAAAATAAACAACAATTTGAAATTAGAAATGTGACATCTATTTCTCCTAACTCTTCATTCAAGGAAACCATTGATGATGTAGATAATATGAATATTGTAAATATTATAGAAAGCAAAGTGGTTGTGAATAGTTATGTTTGGACTTTATACTTTGATGGCGCGAAGTCTAAAGAAGGAGCCGGAGCTGGTTGCTTGTTGGTAGACCCTCAGGGAAATAAAACATGTATAGCTTGTAGGATGGAATTTAATTGTACAAACAACACTGTGGAATATGAAGCTTTAATGCAAGGTTTGAAAAAAGCAATTGATTTGAATATCAAAGAGTTAATTGCATACAGTGATTCCAAGATCATTGTCAGACAGGTTCGTAACTCCATTCACTGCCTATCTGAACATTTACAGAATTATCAACAGGAGGTATGGAACCTTATCTCACATTTTGATGCGTTTAACATAATTTCTATTCCTAGAAGTCAAAATCAAGAAGAAGATTTGTTGGCAAATGTAGCATCAAAGTTAATTCCGTCGGAAAATCTTACACCAGATTTCTTTTCTGTTGAATTGATTTTTAGGCCTTCCATACCAGATAATATTTTTAATTGGCGTGTATTTGACAATGATGTGTAGGTGCTGAATTTTCTGATGAACGAGGATACCTTTAAAGATTCAGCCATAGATGAGGTCACTCATGACAAAAATCTGCGGGATTTTTCGGTAATAAATGATTTTTGTTCAGTTGAGAAAGCTTTTGAAAAGGTAAAACCAGTCCCTAATTCAGTACTAAGATTAGAAAAGTTCTTTGATCTGTAGGATAAATTTAGATCTGTCCCTAATTGTAAAACTAATAGCTCTCGAATGAGGTATGAAACCATAAATCTAGGGACAGAACTAAATCCTCAAAATATAAATCTAGGAGTAGATTGCAACCCCGCAGAAAAAACAACATTTCTAAAATTATTTAAGTAATTTAAGGATGTCTTTGCTTGGGAATATGATGACCTGAAAACCTTCAACACACAAGTTATGCAGCACATAATTCCAATTAAACAAGAGTCAAAACCTTTTCAACAAAAGCTAAGGAAATATCACTCGTCACTAGAACCGACAATTAAGAAGGAACTAAATAAATTGTTAGCTGCCAAGATTATTTTCCCCATCAGGCATACTCAATGGGTAGAAAACTTAGTTCCAGTCAGGAAGAAAAATGGGGATATTAGGTTATGTGTAGATTTTAGAAATCTGAATAAGTCTTCTGAAAAGGATAATTACCCAGTTCCTCCCATGGAACAAATTCTTCAAAAGGTGTCTGGGGATGAGATACTATCACTCCTTGATGGTTTCTCAGGATACAATCAAATATTAGTCTCCCCAAATGATCAATTGAAAACTACTTTTAGAACTCCATGGGGAACATATGCTTACCGCAAGATGCCCTTTGGGTTAATCAATGCTGGAGAAACTTTTCAACGGGCAATGGATATTGGTTTTAGAGGCTTAATTAATCATTCAGTCGTTGTCTATTTGGATGACGTTACTGTATATTCTAAACATCGACCTAATCATCTTAATCATCTTAGAAAGGTATTTGAACAATGTAGAAAATTTGGAATATCCTTAAATCCTAAAAAAACAATATTTGTTGTTTCAGAAGGTATTCTATTAGGCTGTGTGGTTTCAAAGCATGGAATCATGATTGATCCTGAAAGAACCCAAGCCATTTCAAAGATAACTTATCCTTCTAGCAAGAAAGCAATGCAATCATTTCTCGGAAAAATAAATTTTGTTAGGAGATTCATTCCCAGTTTCTCTGAAATCATTCATCCTTTGCAGAAAATGATTAAGAAAGACGCTATTTTTAATTGGGGACAAACTGAAAAAGAGTCATTTCAGAAAATTTTAGAAGCCATTTCAGAATCTCCTAGCCTTCTAAGCCTAGATTTTAACAAGGATTTCATATTGTATACTTTTGGGTGTGATATTTCATATGCAGCAGTTTTAACCCAATTAAATCAACAAAATAACGAAGTTCCAATCACCTTCATGAGTTCAAATTTCAAAGGTGTTGAACTTAATTATCATGAAGTTGATAAACAAGCTTTTGCTATTTTTAAAGCTATTAAACATTTTCGTCCATATTTATTGAAATCTAAAATGAAAATAATCATCCCTTATTGCTCAGTCAGAAACTTGTTAGTACAAAAGGACTTAGGTGAGAAAAGGGCACCTTGGATGACATCCCTTCAAGAGTATGACTTAGAAATTAAACCCTAAATGATAGTCAACGGTCAAGGATTATGTAAATTAGCTGCTGAAGCTACTCATTTACCTAATGATAAAGCTGAAACTATTATTGATGAGGTTTTACTTACCAGAGAAATTTATTTTTATCCTACACCACAAGATTCCTGGTATGCAGACATAAGCATACTTTTGGAAACAAGAACTGCTCCTGATTATCTAGAACTGAGGAAGAAAAGAGCACTTAGATTGAAATTTGCTCCTTATTTATTAATTGATAATGTCCTCTTTCGAAGAAATTCAAACAGAGTATTGCTACGATGTCTAAACAAAGATGAAACAGAAGTAATTCTGAAGGAGTTACATTCTGGACTAGCAGGAGGTCATTTTGGTGGAGAAACTACCGTGCATAAAATTCTTAGGGATGGTTATTATTGGCCTACCTTGTTTTGAGATTTCTATACTTTTGTTAGAAAATTCCAGGAATGTCAACTTGCTGCAGGAAGGGTTAAGAAACCTGCTTTTCCTTTACAACCTGTTTCAGTTGAAAGACCGTTTCATCAATGGGGTATCGATATAGTAGGGCCAATAAGTCCTCCCTCCTCTAAGCAACACAAATATATAATAACTGCAACTGATTATTTTACTCATTGGGAAGAAGTTGCACCATTAAGGGTTATAAATACCAATCAGGTTATATTATTTTTAGAATTCTTTATCATAACAAGATTTGGTATTCCAGATTCCCTCGTATTTGATAATGCTTCATATTTTTCATCAATTGAGTTAACTCAATTTTCCTTAGAGAAGGGAATAAGAATCAGGTATTCAGCTAACTACCATCCTCATGGAAATGGTTTAGCTGAATCAACAAATAAAAATTTATTGAAAATTCTCAAAAGAACCATTTCAGTTCACCATCGAGATTGGCATACATAATTGGTCAATGCCCTTTTGGCAAACAGAGTGACTCCTAAGTCTGCAATAGGTAACTCACCATTTTTCTTAGTATATGGAACTGAAGCTATTTTACCACCGAATTTATTCTTACCTTCATTACAGTTAGCTCAGTCTGTGCAAGATGAAGAATGTCCAGCAATGGAATAGAGAATTAACACTTTGATAAAGCTTTAGGAAGAAAGAGAAAAGTCAAAAAAACACTTAACAAAGCATCAACAAATTGTGAAATCTTGGTTTGACCAATCCTTTAGTTCCAATCGAGAATTTCACGTGGGAGACCTAGTTTTAAAATGGGATAAAGTTCACGAGGAAAAGGGAGATCATACTAAGTTTCAGAAGCTTTGGGTAGGTCCCTTTGTTATTACTGAGAAGATAGGTCCAAGTACCTTTCGATTACAAACACTTGAAGGACAGTCTGAAACATTCCCAGTGAATGGACTGATCCTAAAAAAGTATTTCTGTTAATATTTTTGGTCTTAAAATGTATATAATTTGTTTTGTTGTTTGTAAATGAATTTATATTTTTGTATATAAACTGAATTATAGTTCATAAAATTTAAGGATGATGAGAAATTCATAAAACTTTTGTAACTTTCAAACATCATTCTGTTATTACAGCCAGTTTTTATTCTGTTAGTTAAATATTACAGGCTATCAAATTTTTGTATATAATCAGTCAGTAATCTTTAGTTAGCAGCTGAAAAAATAAATGTAAATAAATAAATCTTCAAGTTAAAAAGTCATTTTGCTCATGAGCCTGAAAAATTATGATACTAGACTGAAATTTTTTAAAAATTTGTTCAGGATGATCAAGGTTTCTTAAAATCTGTAAAAGACCTATCATTGTTTTATTTGTAAGTGTTACTCAGATTATTCTTCACCTTTTTATTTTCTTATAAAAGTTGGGATAGCTTATTAAATGTCTTTTTCAAAGCTTGCACTTTTGAAAAAATATTACAGATCTCTACCATCATTTTTCAAAAGTATTTACAATCTAAAAACTTTTTAGAATTTGTTCCAGTCAATAAAATGCTAAAATGAGAGATAGAAGGTATTAGTAATAAGCCGGTCTAATCAGAATCATAAATATCACTAGTATGACATTATTAGGAAACTAGTAATGGATTTTGGTTTAACAAACCAAGAGATAAGGGGTCTTATCACAAGCCAGCTGATTCATTTTCTGGTGATATTAATGACTGACATTACCATTTGGTCACCATGCTGGGTAATGATCTCTCATTTTATAAAATTTAAAAGATGAAAGTGAACAAAGAAAATATAAATTTTGATTGAAGAATAGGAGGTCTCATCACGAGCCGACCTAATCATGATCATCAGTGTTGTCTGGGATAACTTCATTTCTAATCACCAGGGTGATGGATTTTGATTTTAAGTTAAAAGACAAGAGGTCTCATCACGAGCCGACTTGCTTATTCCAGACAGTTCTCATGAATGATTCTATCACATTGGGATACCATACCTAGATAGTAGTCTTCAGTCAGAATTATTGTTTAAAAGAAAAGAAAAGCAAGCAAAAAGAAAATTATCATGTTTATGGAACAGATTCTGGAAAGTCTTCAGAAAAGTAGATTTCTATACTCTACGCTAATGGTGCAGGTTATTATTACTATGAAGTATTTTGTTTCGATCAGGATATTTTAAGTTTATCCCTAACTAGATCTTTGTTTCAAAAGATGGAATATTTCTGAGTTATACTTATGAATATGAATAAAAGAATGGTTTTTTATTTAGATAAATAATTTTTGATTGTTTTTAATAAATTTTAAGATTTTGTTTAAATCATCTATAAGTTGTATGAGCAGAGATAACTGGTTCACCTAGGTTGTCGCCATTTGTTGGCAGCCAGCAACAACCCCTTCATTTTTTCATTAAGATGAAGGGAGATCAGCTCTCTTTTATGATTTTCTTTTAAAATATTATAAAAGAGTGCCTTCAGAATCTTTGATTCTGAAGGTACTCTCAATTGTAGAAGAGTCAAATGACAACATTTTCATAGTTGTGATAATTAGCATGTGTCAGTTTCATAGATTTTTATATAATCAATTCTATCATTAATTAATCTATCTGACTATATATGATTTAATAAATTCAAAGAGATAATATGCTAATTGGGGCTCAACGAAAACACATTTAGAATTGGTTTGAAGCTGGTTATTGATAAGATATTATAAAGTTCCGAAAGTCCTAGATCTTGAGGTGAATTATTAAATTAAAATTTTTATTAAAACCTAAAGAGTTCACAACCCATATGTAACTTAAATATCTTACCATGACTTTGTAAAATTGTATATAAATAGATAGTGAATAATTGAGTATCATTTGGAAATCTTAATATGTTATAGTTTTATAGCTTAGTATCCTATCAAATTCGATTTGGATATTAATGGATGGGATTTTGCAAAGTCTTAAAAACTATATTTATGAGATTTTATGCATATAACTCAAATGATAATTTGGATCATTAGTTATAACATTAGGATTTACTATTTTAACACTATGTGTCATGTCAATAAACATGTTGCGGCTGAAACTGTCTTCGTCAAATTTCTTAAAAATTATTGTCCCCCTCATGATTTAATGTTGCTTTGAATCATTTTGATCCATGATTTTTGGGTCATGCTTTAATTTTGGATGATTTCTTGAAGATTAACTTTCGTCCTGGTTTTTAGAAATTGCTCGTGTTTGGAATTGTTGTGGGTTGCAGATTTTAGAGTTTGTTTTTGCTGAGTTGAAGATGGATCAGACCATTCATCCTTTGTAAAACGTCGTTTTGAAGGAGAAATAGTTTTAACCATTGCTAAATTTCAAAGTCTTTAAGCACTTAGCATTTTTTCGGAGGCTGTTGTCTGTTCGTCTTCCGTTGTTGCGGCTCCCAACTCAGCTAGCTACCTGAAATGAAAAGCGCTCTGCCCACCGATGCGTGTCGCATGTTTTTAGCCTTTTCTCTTTTGTCATTGCAGCTCTGCAAAGCACTTGGCTGCCGATGTCGATGTCTTTCCAATTTCCGATTGAAAGTTTTCCTACCCACAACTTAGGTCGTAACTTTTCCGACTCCGATACACCTAAGTGTTTTGAAGCGCCCATCGCCTATTGAAGCCCGCCTATGCGGCTGTGGATGGGTCTAACCTGCCGTGTTAGTAGATCGTTCAGGAGATTGTTCAGACTACCGCAGTGCAAAGGTATATATGGGAGACATGATGGCAAGGAATCTATGAATAAACTAAATCAACTAGCACAGGTGGGTATGTCATCGCTATTCTTCACAGTTTCAGGACATGTCTAATATTCTGGATTTCAGTTGGAAGACGTGGATGTGTATTGAATATTGGCATTTCGACACAGCCATGAATTTGCCAGTTCCTTTAAACTAGCAAATGTTTCAAGCTAAGTTGTTTTTATTGTTATCCTCTAGTGAGAGGTGTAGGTTGAAAATAGTTGATGCTCTTTGATAGTGATAGGACTCCTATAATCTTGCATATAACATTTATAGAAAAACTGAATCGAAATATTGGTATTGTTTTATAAGCTTGTAGTTTTTATGAGAAAAAGATGGAGTGACTGAAGTAAAAATACTTGAAATACTATTTTGATGCTAGTCTTGTTCCTGGCTGAAGTTTTATCTTTGGATATGGGATGTGACTGGAAATCTCCAAGTTGATATCGTGACTGGTATTCTTTTGGATACTCTTTATATTTCAGTATATGATCTTCTATTTTAGTATTAATACAGTGTACTTGGTTATGCTTGTGATTATTAATCAGTATTTCACTTTGTCATCCAAATATTATATTTGAATTAATATGTCATTGTGACTGAATTTACTAGTGTTTCTACTATAAATTCAAGATATAAGGATATATATTTATGTCTGTTAGATATAATTTGTATTTTTACAGTGATTTCATACTGATCATTATCTCTTATTCAAATATCTAATGTTGGTTATTAGTTATTAATTAATTAGACACTTCAGAAAATTTGAAATAATTGTTTATCTCAGTTTTTCTGATAAGTTATTTTGTAGCATAATGATTTAGTGTGTATGGATTAAATATTTCTATTTAGATCCTACCCTTTATCTTTCTGTTAATCTTATATTAATTAATAATTAATATAATATTTAAAATCGCTCTCAGCTGAGATAGGATAGATAGGATAAGTTAAGGTAGTTCAGTTGTTATTATCCTAGTATAGTTTACCTTTAACAGTTGTTAAATAGGATTTGTGTAATTTTTAGAGTAATTCTAATAAGTCTTTTATACTTTGAAAATTAAATATAAAAAAAAAAAAACCTTCAAAAATAAAATACTTTCCTTAAGAAAGGAAGTATAGGATAACTTTGATAGTTAAAACTAATTTTAGGGTTCAGTTAGATAGATATAACTTTAGGATAGATTTTTGCTCAATTTTAGTTTCTCCTTAAGAGGAAAATTCAGTTGGTAGCAGGACCATAACCTGCGAGATTTTGCTACTCCAAACACACCGGACGCTGCTTAAGCTGATTGTGTGGGCATAATCTCCTTGTTGGCCTAGGTCAAAAAATCAGGCCAACATTACCCTGTTATGAACATAGCAAATTTTAGACCATCTAGCATTTAAAAAAGTAACACAAATTGCACTAATACATGCATTCTCTAAAATGAACTATATGCAATATTAATTCATGAAAAGAAAAATGATAAGGTAAATAAAATCCTGCAAGCTGGGTCTGGAAAACCTCTAAGCCCGCTGTACCAGTAAATCCATAATCCTGATAGAATAGAGTCTTTATCTAAAAATGAGCCGCATATGAACTAACCCGAAAAATTGTGAAGAAAGCATGAGGCAATATAATGCAACTTTCGCTCCTCAAAACACCAAACCCCCAAACTGTGCTCTTCATCTTAGAAAACCTTGACTCGACCAGACCCATGGGAAAATTCTGCCATCCCATAAAATAGAGTAACATCACAACAAAAATGGTGGGAAAACACTACCGACAGTCAGAAGCAAAAATGCTAAGCATGTAGCAGATAATCCACTTCAACGGGTGGAAGTACTATAGCATCGGATGATCAGTTCACTCAGGAGCCGCAACGACAGAAGACCATCAGGCTACGGGTTTCATGACAAGAATAACGTTGGTGATTGGAGGCTTTTAGCACTATGCATTGGACGATTAGTCCTCAACCTTTCCGCAATGTCGACACTCCCAAATGCTAAAACCCCCCGATAGTTAAGTGTTGGATATCGGAACCACTAAATCATCGGCCGGATAGTTCCCTGCACAGCCACAATGGTGGGAGAAAGACTGACTAAAAGTTCTGAAGTCAACATAAAACATCGGCGGTCGGAAGCTATGGGGACTATGTATCGGTGACCAAAGGCTCAATTCTACCACCGTATCAGCAACACAAAGGACTTGTTCCTTGATAAATAGTCAAAAACCATTCCAATTATGAAAATAAAGCATCGCAAAGTAAAAAGTTGGTCAATAAAACCAAGGCATCGATGAAAAAAAAAAACTTACCATTGGGATGTTTATTAAATAGCTTCCGCAATGGAAGCTGCGTAGAGAAATACAACCCCGATTCACTATTCAAATGACCTTTGAAAAACCAAATAAAAAAAAAGTTAAGTTCCAAAAAACTTTCGGCTGGCCAGCGATAGAAATTTTTTGTTTCACCTCCGAAATAGTGACAACAAAGAGAACTAAAGTTTCGATTCAAACATAAATAGAATTCTGATAACAATGAAGGAAATCATTCCGATCAGAGGACATCATTTTCAAATCAAATTTAAACTCCATAGTCCAAAGCATTGACAAACAATAGCAGTTTTTCGAAAAGCATGAAAATAGTTGACCTCACTTGAAATTCAAACAATCCCAATTTGTAGCAGAACAAAAATAGAGTTCAGCCATCCAAACAATCCCAGGAAAAATGAAATTAAAAGGAGGGTCCAAAATTTTAAAAATTTGGGAAATAGTTGTAGCTGCAACGATTGGCGACTACCTGGTGAACCCAGATATCTAGATAATTTCTTCCTTAAGTAACAAACTGTTTGACAATAAAACCAACATGTTGAATTCTTTTAGATGTCTGGATTTTCCAAATGAAAAATGTATGCACTTTTAATCATTGATGATAGTCCACTTTAGGAAAATGGAAACCAATATTTCAAAGTCAAGATAACTCTTTTGAGGCTAGGAATATGAGTTTCATTTTTTACCTCTGTCTTCGGGTAGCTTCCAACTTGGACACCACAGGATTGTAACAGATGGTAAATAGAAATATTCATTTGTTCCTCATTCCCATGCCATTTTGCACTTTTTGTGCTTTTGGACTTTATCCTTTCTTTTGAGTCCTCCTGCATACCTTTCTTTCTGAATTTTTATTTAGGCTCCTCTATCCATAGTGTCCTTTTGTGTGAGAGATGTATTTAATTTTCAGCTCACGGATGGAGAAGAGCTTCGGCAATTTTGTACTCATATGGTTCAGTACTTTGTTTTGATACACATTGCTTTCTTAGGATATTTTTTTACTCTTATTTTCCTTTTGGATTTCAATTCTTGGCATGGGATCGTTTATATATAATATACTGTTTACCCTGCTTCCTTTCCATGGGTCTTTTGCTGTCACCCCCTAAGACATTTTTAAATGTGAGATGGATGGAACCTTGAAATAGTATTCCAGACCTTTTGATCCTGAGTTATTTTACAAGGATTAAGTAGGACTTCAATGTGTTCATAGCCATTTAGGAAAACTGCTAAACTAGAGGAAATTCTTTCAGATAAATCAATAGTGCACAGTCTTATAATCAAGGATTTTTGTTAACCATAATTCTAATGCTCTCCATGCAACCAAAAGTTTGCTTCTTTTATTGAAATCAATCAAAATCTAACTAAAACAAACAGAAATAAAATAAATAAAAAATAAACAACCAAATCAATTTATTTGTGTGCAAGATAATCAAAAAATAAAAACCAAGAAAAATAAAGTTTAAGAACTAAACCAGTAACTGGTTAGTTCTCTGCCCACCCCTATAAATCTGGTAGCTTGTAATTTGAGGGGCTAAGCTTGACTGCACATTGAAAAAATTCCTACTCATTATCAAAAACTACATATACTATTTTACAATCAATCTCATCAGCCCATGAAAATCGAAGGAGATCAGGTTGGGTGTCTGGTGTACTACTAGCTTCTTTTGCTTGGTAGTTTCTTGGTTCTAGCTCAATTAGATAATTTCCCAATACAAAATTCACTGGTTCATTATTTTCTTCCAATTGAGTAACATTGTGTTTCATGTAGGGCTCTCTTAATATATTTATTTGGTTTGGACTTCCCTTATGAGGCAACCATAGATGTGACCAATCTGATGCGAAATACCCATTTACCCTTGCTGACCAGTATCAATTCAAAACAAGTCCATAAACATAAGGTATGTCTGCTACCACAATATCAATGTACTGACATATATTTTCATTGGTAGATAAGCGAATCAGAACATATTCCATTTCCTCGACTACTTTCACATTGGTCCTGTCTAGCTGAGTAACCTGCCAGGTAGTGGGTTTAGGTTGTCCATTGATCTTTTTGCAGACTGAAAGTGGCATAACATTGACTGCTGACCCTGAGTCTACTAAAAAATCGTGCACCTTATGGTTTAAAATCTCAAAAGTCAAGAGGAATGGTGGGGTTTTAAACCTAGCCTTACCTCCCGCACTTGCTTCAACAATTTCTTCTACAGGTTGGTTGTTAGTGGGAAACTCTTTGTTTGGTACTTCAAGTGCTTTTAACAATATTTCTTTCTATTGAGGTACATTACACATTTCAAATAATGAAATATTTCCACAATATCATACCCCATAGCAGGTGCTTTGAGATTTTCCTTGACATTAGGATTATCAGGCATGTTGATTTGTTTCGGATCTTGACCGGTAATGGTAAATTCAGGTATTTTATCATCTATGTTGTTCTTCTAAATTTTGTTTACATTCTCTTGAAGTCTCTTAATTTTCGGGAGTATGGAATTGTCTTTATTTAACAAACCTTGAATTCTCATTATCACATTTGTTTCTGATGTGTCTTCTTTTTTCAATGAACCTTCCTCTTCTGTATCAAAAAGTGAGACACAGTCCCATAAAAACAGAGCATCATCCTCTTGTTTTTCTGTGGATTGATTACCATTTTCTTTCTCATCATCAGCTTCTGTTAGTTTAGAGTCCAATAGCTGATTCCTTACTAATGTCATCGAATTGATCCATTGAGGGCAATTTTTTTCAGAATGGGGTTGCTAATAAAAGGTGCAAAAATTATCCATACCCACCTCAATTAAATCCATTAATGTGGGACTGTGTGGAGGAGGTTTAGATTGATTGTTGTCCTCTCTCCTTTCATAGTAAGGCTTGTATGCTTTATGAGACTCCTTTTATTTTTCCATATCTATCACTCTATTAGATAGTTTCTGCATCACCTTCACCGTCCTTTCAAAATCATGTGATTGCTCATCCTTACCAAAAGTTTTTTTCTCCCGACTACTTAGGATAATCTCCTATCCTCTCTTTTTCAGCTTCTACTCTCTTAGCTTCTTCATAAGTTTCTGATAATGTAGATTTGACTGACATCTTGGAAAACATGGCCAATTCAAGCCCTAGAGCTGAAGTATTGTATTCACTTAGAAATTTATCAGATGGTTTATCAGTTGTAGAAAAATTCTTTAGATAAGCAACAAACCTTTGAGTGAAACTATGCAATTTTTCCTTTCTTTATTTCTTTAAAGCGCATAACCCTTTCATGAGAGATGCATGAGTTTTTTGGACTACATATTTACTTTTAAATATTCTTTCAAAAGTATCCCAGTCTATGATTGAGTTTGTAGGTAGAGCAAAATACATGAGGTTGCTGCTCCTTTTAGGGTATGAGGGAACAATCTGCAGACTACATCTTCATGTTCTCCAGCTCGTAGTCCTTTTATAGCCAAGTAAAAGCTTTGCAAATGATCATCTACCAAAATATTTTCACTTGGGTCAAACTTAGGCAACATTTTCTCAAAATCCTGAGGTAAGTCATGCAAAGGAGGTGCTAGGTTTAGTGGCGATCTATCCCTCCACGGTGGTGGTGGATTTGGTGGGTTGGGTGGCTGATTTGCATTTCTGTTTGCCATGAGTATGGGTGGAGAATGAGGTGGTGAGTGAACAAGGGTATGAATAGGTGAACAGTAAGGCATATCTGGGTCCAATTGATTCAGAGGTTGAAAAAATTCCTGTAAGGCTATTTCTACCAGTTCTTCAAAATCTTCAACTAACACTGCGTCTTCCATTATAGGACGGTGTTTCTTCTTATATTCTCTTCTGGGTAAGACAGGAATAATTGGTAATCCTCCAATCTTCTTCACATATGCCCTAGTATGTCTTCTTAGATCATTAACTACTTTGTTATCGATAGAATACAGATTCTCTTTACCCTTCTCTTCAGGAATTGGATTGGGAAACAAACTGCTTTCAGAACTATAACCAATGGAATAATCTCAAGGAAATGGGTTTCCTCGGCCAACCATGCACTGGAGGCCCTCCTTCTAGCACCAAAAACTATTGAGGCCTCTAATATCCTAGGTAAAAATAGTTAGGTATTCTCCCTAGTAAACGTTCCCAACTAGCCTGCTACTATTTGGTATGGGGAAACTGTTCAGTTTACGGTCCAGCTAGCGTAGGTCAAGTAACAAAATAAAAGGTTTTACTAGTTATGGCCCGGTCCACTGTGTATGTTTTTATTTTTTTGTATTTAAGTATGAGATGCAAGTTCCTATCTAAAAATGTATATTGATAGAGAATACAAGGAGCGGTCAATTAAAACATGAGAAAGTTGAAAATAAGGCCAATTTGATTCAAATAATAAAGTTACAGGGAGATATCATAAGCTTAGGGACTGGACCAAATAATGTGCAAGCAACGAAGAAGCTTCTGGAAGAGAAAGAAAATACCATTTAGGTGTTGAAAAAGAAGCTCAAGGTCCCTAACACTGAATATGTTCAATCTTCAGAATTGTTTACATTACAGGAAGAAAAAGAGAAAGTCTACCAGTAAATGATGGATTATAAAGGAAAATTATTGAAGCTACAGGAGGAGAAAGATAAGTGGGAAACATAAAAAACTGAGTTGATAGCTCAGATTGCAAAGTTGAAAAAAGATCAAAATGATGAAAAAGAAGTTATGGAGGAATTGATGAATCAACCTTTTGTTCATATTGATTTACCCCTTGTTAATGTTTAAACATTAAATGAATTTTCTGCAAATGCTTTACTAGTTCCCATGTCTTAGGTGAGTTTGAAGGAAGTGGAAATTAAAGAATTGAAGTATGAGAATGAAAAGATCAAGTCAGAATTGGCTAAAAGTGTTGAAGAGAAGAATAAAGTGTGGAATGAGAAGAGTCGATTACAGAAAAAATTCAACGAATTAAAAGAGAGAAATACAGGAAAAGCTCCTTTACAGGGAGCTAAACATTTGATTTGGGATACTTTGTTAGTAGAAATCACTAAATTCAGATACTATTTAAACTTTATCGATGATGAAAGTGCACTGGTAAATTTGGCTACTCAAATATTTAAATTAGCAAATGAAACTATGGAAAAGAAATCTCTGAATATTGTTCACAATGCTTTGAATTTTTTGAATTCTCTGACATATCAAAATTTGCAGGATATTGGGATCAAAGACAGGGTAGCAATTGTGTTATGGGTGAAGAAGTTTATCAATAAACATCAACTTATGAAAGTTGTGCAGGATAAAGCAAATCAGATGTCTTCTCAAATCAAGGATTTTAGGGTGGATTTTAAAGATTTATTTGATGATGGTCTCCCTTCTTTTTGGGATGATGAAGGACAATTGTTTTCCCAAAAACAATATCACATCTTATTGGTACAAAACTGCATGGATCATTCTAAATTTGAATATTTAGTCAAGGGACTAATAGGAAAGGTCATTGTTGAAAAGTTTATAGAAGACTTTGAAATATTGGACAGGTTTTTAATTATTAAAAAAAGATTACTAACTGTGTCCTATGAATCTTATGTGGATTTGGAGGTGTCAATAAGAGAGATGATAGAGTACGACACTCCAAATATGGAACAGTGGAAATTCATGGAAAAATTTGGGAAAACCAAATACATATTATATTCATGAAGAAAGGTGTTGTAGTTTTGGGAAGCTGTTTGTTCGTGATGCCTTGCAGTTATGGAGTTTTCTATAATCAAGCAATCTGTTATTTCAAACAAAGCATGTAATTATTATTCTTAGTTATTAGGGAAATGGTTACAAGAACTTATGATTAACATATTAGTTGGTTTGTGACGTTCTTGGAAGAAACTATTTTGTATATATTTGAATTTTATTGATGTATCAAGGGTTGGAACCCATGAGATTGGACTGATGTTTTTGTGAGAACCTTTTTTGAATAAAATTACAGAGCTGAATGCTAGTTGATCTTCAAATATTCATGTGTTGTTTATGTTACAGTTTGTGCTTTCTTTCCTTGTGAATGTTCTCTAAGTGTTTACCTTCCATTCTTTTTTCTTTCATGTCTGAATGCAGTGTTTAATAGTTTCAGAATTCATACATGTATGCTCTGGCTATTGTTTCAGATATTCAAAAACATTTCTTCTAAATTTTATATGGAATTCATCTTGTGATGCTCTAGATTGATGGACTGTTCATGTTTCTTTCTTATCACCTAAAAATCAATGAATGACTGTAGCTAAATAATTCTCTTTCCTTTGTTGAGATTCTGTGTACGCAGCTTTGTATTATCTTCATGTGTTTTGACTCCATAGCCCAATGGTTATATGTGTTGTTTCAACCATCTGCATAACTTAAATTTTTTTACTCCAATATCTAGCCTTGTTAAATTTGTATTTGAGAGATCCCTCTCTGGAAATAAAATCTAGTTTCTTTCTAAAAGTGGTTTTTGCTGTTACCTTGAGATTAGATTTCACAACCTTAGGTATATTTTGAGTGATAACACCTGGTAAGGCCAGTCTTTCATTTAGATAAATTTCATTTTTGGTGATCTCCTCGATAAGATTTCCCCAAGCACTAAGCTTGAGGATAAGCTAGAAGGCATACATAATTTTCGAGCATGGAAATATAGGATTGGCCTCATCCTAACAGAGAATGATCTTTCCAAATACATCAAGGAAAAAGTTGCAAAACCTAAAGAGGATGAAGCTAAGGAGAAGCACAAGAAGGACCTGATTAGGGAAATGAGGATCATAGATAATTCTATCAAATATCACTTGAGTCCTCAAGTGTCATCCAAGGATACCTCGAAGGAGATGTATGATTCCCTATCCAGAATATATGAAGGAAGGAACATAAATAGAAAGATGAATATGAGAACTCAATTGAAGGGTACCAAGATGTACCAAGGAGAGTCCATCCAAGACTAATTCACAAGGGTCTCCTATTCAAGGAGTAAGTAGAAACCATTGGAGACTCCCTTGATGAAGATGAGCTAGTTATGACTTCTCTCAATGGTCTCACTAGACCATGGGATTCATTCATCCAAACTATGTGTGCCAGAAAGGAAATCATGAAATTTGATATTGTATGGGAACATTCCATCCAAGAGGAGGCTAGAGTAGCCAATAGAGAAGATCTACTTAATTAATATGATAAATCCCTATCCACCCATACCAAGAAAGGAAGAATTCAATATAACTTCAAGAAGGAAAGACACAAGGAGTCTCAACCTCCCAAGAAGTTCCAAAGGACGAGAGGAAACAATCAGAGAAGAAACTACTCCAACATTGAATGTTTTAATTGTGACAAGATAGGAAACATTGCCAGAAAGTTTACATTGAAGAAATAAGAATACAAGAAGAGGAACAATAACAAAAGACATCATGCACACCTACATGAAGACGAATATTAATAATAAGAGGAAGAAGGACCTCGGAAAAAACAAGCAAAAGAAGAAGAGGAAGAAGAGTATGCATTATTATCTCCACTCTCTAGGCCTGGGACAACTGGAGAAGATACATGGCTTATTGATAGTGGTTCTTCAAATCACATGACAGGACAAAAGAAAAATATGTCAAAAATTGAAGAGAAGAACTCTGTCACACCACTACTCTCTGCAGTCTTCCATGCTTCCCGATGCTCACCATGGGTACTGGGCGCCGCTTCCCTTTCTATCCTTTGTCTTCAAGACCTCGGCCTTGTTGCTCCTTTTTCCTTTATGAGGGTAGATGATCCCTCCTGTCTTTTCCACTGCCTTGAATGCAGTGGGTGAGCTCTCTCTTATTGGTCGCTCAGGTACAGTCATCTTATTTGACTTCTCTACCCCGATAGTCACAGTTCCTGGCTCTGATCTAGAGCTAGAAACATGCTACTGTGTCGTAGCTTTACCTTTTTCCTTATATCTTCACCAAAACTGTCTATCCACCAAAATGGCAGCTTCTCCTGTAGCTGTGGGACCCTACTCCAACACTCCTACTATGAATATGTCATGAAAGAGAAATCATTCTTTGGTAAGAAAAATTATACAAGAATCATAGAAGTATGGAGCTCTAGAAGGATCCACAAGACGAAGCAAGAAGTCAAATCCATTTTCTATTTATGTGGCTTTGATGTGTGATCTCATTAATCAGGAACCTACCAGTTATAAAGAATTTTTATAGAAGAAAGAATGGATAGAAGCAATGACAGAAGAATACCAATCAATAATAAAGAATGATGTTTGGGATATAGTTCCCAAACCAAAAGGAAAAAGTGTGATATATTACAAGTGGATCTACAAGATAAAGCATGTAGCTGATGGAAGTATTAAGAAATACAAGGAAAGGTTTGTAGCTAGAGGATTCCCTTAGAAAGAGGGAATTGATTATGAAGAGAAATTTACACTAGTAAAAAGGTACACTTCTATTAGAACCATCATGGCACTTGCATCCATGATGAAGTGGAGTTTACACCATATTGACGTCAAGACAACTTTTCTGAATGGTGTTATTGAGGAAGAAGTGTACATAGAATAGCCATAGGGATTTGAAGTTGAAGATAGACAGAATCACATATGCAAGTTGAAGAAGGATATGTATGTATTGAAGCAAGCTCCTAGAGCTTGGTATGGAAGGATAAATATATTTTTAGTGAGCTTGGGCTTTACCGAAAGTAAAGTTGACCCTAACCTTTACTTTAAGGTTATGGATGATGAACCTGTCATATTATTGTTGTATGTGGATGATTTATTTCTGACAAGAAATGAGAAACATATTGTAGGGTGAAAGAATAAGCTCATTGAAGAATTTGAGATGAAAGACCTTAGATCGATGCACTATTTTCTAGTTTTGGAAGTATGGTAGAAACCAGAATGAATCTTTCTCAACCAGGGAAAGTATGTTGTGTAAATACTAAAAATATTTGATATATTGGAATGTAAATCCATGGACACACCCATGGATACCAACCTAAATTTGTTAGCTGATGAATCGTCAGAGTTAGTGGATGTGACTCAATACAGACAGATTATTGGGTCGTTGATGTATCTATCTAATACTAGGCCAGATATATATTTTTTTGTGAACACCCTGAGTTAGTATCTATTTAAGCCAAGATGTGTTCACCTGGAAGCTGCAAAGCATGTGATGAGGTACTTGAAAGGTACGATAGACTTTGTTCTATAATATGTTGGATATCTTGACTACATATTGTATGGTTATATAGATGTAGATTGGGATGGAAGTGTATCAGAAAGAAAGAGAAACTTAGGTGGATTTTATTGTCTAACATCCATAGTTTTCTCATGGTTTAGCAGGAAGCAGTCCAATGTTGCTCTCAGCACAACTGAATCAGAGTATATAACAACTTGTTCTACTAGTTGTGAATCCATATGGATTCAAAAATTGATGTTAGGTTTATTTGACCTAGAGTTAGGCACCACAATGATTCTATGTGACAACCAGACTTGTATAAAGATGAAAAAAAACCTAGTGTTCCATGACAAGTCAAAGCACATAGATATCAAGTATTTCTAAATATAGGATATGGTACAAAAGAGAGCTATAAAGCTCTAGTATGTGAGCACTGATGAGGAAGTTGTTGATGTGTTGACTAAGCCTCTATCTTGGGTAAAGTTTGAATACTTCCATGACAATATTGGTGTGGTTTGAAAGGACCTTTCTCGAAAGGGAGAGAAGTGATGATGATGTTGCAGTGGGATAGTATCATCCCTGGACGTTAGTCCTAAAGTGATCCGCATAATTGTATCTCCAAAATGTGGTTGATGATGTTGAAGTGCGATTGTATCATCCTTGGACATTAGTCCTAAAGTGATCTATACACTTTTGTCTCTATGATGTGGTTTGTATTGTATCATCCCTGGACATTAGTCCTAAAGTGATATGTAAAATTTTGTCTCCATGATGCAGTTGGGATTGTATCATTCCTAGACATTAGTCCTAAAGTGATATGCATAATTTTATCTCCGTGATGTGGTTGGGATTGTATCATCCCTGGAAATTAGTACTAAAGTGATCTACATAATTTTGTCTCTATGATTGGTTGGGATTTGTTGAGGCCTGGAAAATCGCAGGTAACAACAGTTAGGGATTCTCCCCAGTAAACATTCCCAACTAGCCCATTACTATTTGATATGGGGAATCCATCTGGTTTATGGTCTGGCTACTGTAGGTCAAGTAAAAAAATAAAAGTTTTTACCGGTTACGGCCCGGTCCACCGTGTATGTTTTTAGTTTTTTGTATTTAAGTACGAGATGCAAGTGCCTATCTAAAAATGCAGATAGATAGAGAATATGAGGAGCGGTCACAATATGATGCGCAGGTTCTTACCTCTCGTCTTAACTCTCTCGCATCTAAACCACACACAACAATAAAAAACTAAAACTAACTATCTAACCTATCCCTAGGGAGCAAGATTATTATTCATCAATGAGTAAGGTATATTGTGCATGCATTAAGAAAAATCACAGATAGTTGTTACTTATTTCAAAACACATGAACATTTATAGATATATGAACAACCAGATAGATAATTGTTTATGAACAACATACATTACTCACAGTGGAAATTTCATAGAATAAACTAGAGCGCATTCATAACAAGAAAATAGGTTCAAAGAGTTAGAACGATCTCACAGTTAATGGATAACAGCTGAAAATGAAATAGTTCACATTCAACAAATCCATAGCAAAACATTTGAAACCTTCCACAAAGCTTTCTCCAACAGGAAACTTGTAATTTCTTAATGCAAAAGGAAATAGTTCTTCTTACATCATACTCTCACAAATCTATCTG
>LPNX010932791.1:37959-129424 GCA_001517045.1 Pseudotsuga menziesii
ATTTTATAAAAGGGGACCAGCTTGGTAAGAGATGAACTTTTCCCAAGATTGGGCCTCTACTGTTGTTGATCCGTTTGAGATCTCAGACCTTCACTTTATCCTTCCTTTTTCTATCTCGATTTTTTATGCTCCAGCCTATTCTTTCCTTGCTGCCTCCCTTGTATTTTTACTTTTAGATATATCTTGCTTACAGTAGTTACCTGTTGGCAGCCAGCAACAAACCCTTCATTTTTTCATTAAGATGAAGGGAGGTCAGCTCTCTTTTATGATTTTCTTTTAAAAGATTATAAAAGAGTGCCTTCAGAATCTTTGATTCTGAAGGTACTCTCAATTTTAGAAGAGTCAAATGACAACATTTTCATAGTTGTGATAATTAGCAGCTGTCAGTTTCATAGATTTTTATATAATCAATTCTATCATTAATTAATCTATCTGATTATATATGATTTAAGAAATTCAAATAGATAATATGCTAATTGGGGCTCAACAAAAACACATTTAGAATTGGTTTGAAGCTGGTTATTGATAAGATATTATAAAGTTCCGAAAGTCCTAGAACTTGAGGTGAATTATTAAATTAAATTTTTTATTAAAACTTAAAGAGTTCACACCCCATATGTAACTTAAATATCTTACCATGACTTTGTAAAATTGTATATAAATAGCTAGTGAATAAATGAGTATCATTTGGAAATATTAATATGTTATAGTTTTATAGCTTAGTATCCTATCAAATTCGATTTGGATATTAATGGATGGGATTTTGCAAAGTCTTAAAAACTATATTTATGAGATTTTATGCATATAAATCAAATGATAATTTGGATCATTAGTTAGAACATTAGGATTTACTGTTTTAACACTATGTGTCATGTCAATAAACATGTTGCGGCTGAAACTGTCTTCCTCAAATTTCTTAAAAATTATGGTCCCCCTCATGATTTAATGTTGCTTTGAATCGTTTTGATCCATGATTTTTGGGTCATGCTTTAATTTTGGATGATTTCTTGAAGATTACCTTTCATCCTGGTTTTTCAGAAATTGCTTGTGTTTGGAATTGTTGTGGGTTGTAGATTTTAGAGTTTGTTTTTACTGAGTTGAAGATGGATCAGACCATTCTTCCTTTGCAAAATGTCATTTTGGAGGAGAAACAGTTTTAACCGTTGCTAAATTTCAAAGTCTTTAAGCACTTAGCATTTTTTCGGAGGCTGTTGTTTGTTCGTCTTCCGCCGTTGCGGCTCCCAAATCAGCTAGCTACCCGAAATGAAAAGCGCTCTTCCCACTGATGCATGTCGCATGTTTTTAGCCTTTTCTCTTCCACCGTTGCGGCTCTGCAAAGCACTTGGCTGCTGATTTCGATCTCTTTTCGATTTCTGATTGAAATTTTTCCTGCCCACAGCTTAGGTCGTAACTTTTCTGACTCCGATACGCCTAAGTGTTTTGAAGCGCCCATCGCCTGTTGAAGCCCGCCTATGCGGCTGTGGATGGGTCTACCCTGCCGTGTTAGCAGAGCGTTCAGGATATTGTTCAGACTACCGCACTGCGAAGGTATAGATGGGAGACAGGATGGCAAGGAATCTATGCATAAACTAAATCAACTAGCACAGGTGGGTATGTCATCGCTATTCTTCACAGTTTCAGGACGTGTCTAATATTTTGGATTTCAATTGGAAGACATGGATGTGTATTGAAGATTGGCATTTCGACACAGCCACGAATTTGCCAGTTCCTTTAAACTAGCAAATGTTTCAGGCTAAGTTGTTTTTATTGTTATCCTCTAGTGACAAGTGTAGGTTGAAAAGAGTTGATGCTCTTTGATAGCGATAGGACTCCTATAATCTTCCATATAGCATTTATAGAAAAACTGAATCGAAATATTGGTAGTATTATATAAGCTTTTAATTTTTATGAGAAAAAGATGGAGTGACTGAAGTAAAAATACTTGAAATACTATTTTGATGCTAGTCTTGTTCCTGGCTGAAGTTTTATCTTTGGATATGGGATGTGAATGGAAATCTCCAAGTTGATATCGTGACTGCTATTGTTTTGGATACTCTTTATATTTCAATATATGATCTTCTAGTTTAATATTAATACAGTGTACTTGGTTATGCTTGTGATTATTAATCAGTATTTCAATTTGTCAGCCCAATATTATATTTGAATTAATATGTCATTGTGATTGAATTTACTAGTGTTTCTACTGTAAATTCAAGATATAAGGATATATATTTATGTCTGTTAGATATCATTTGTATTTTTACAGTGATTTCATACTGATCATTATCTCTTATCCAAATATCTAATGTTGGTTATTAGTTATTAATTAATTAGACACTTCAGAAAATTTGAAATAATTGTTTATCTCAGTTTTTCTGATAAGTTATTTTGTAGCAGAATGATTTAGTGTGTATGGCTTAAATATTTCTATTTAGATCCTACCCTTTATCTTTCTACTAATCTTATATTAATTAATAATTAATATAATATTTAAAATCGCTCTTAGCTAAGATAGGATAGATAGGATAAGTTAAGGTAGTTCAATTGTTATTATCCTAGTATAGTTTACATTTAACAGTTGTTAAATAGGATTTGTGTAATTTTTAGAGTAATTTTAATAAGTCTTTTATACTTTGAAAATTAAATATAAAAAAAAACCTTCAAAAATCAAAGACTTTCCTTAAGAAAGCAAGTATAGGATAACTTTGATAGTTAAAACTAATTTTAGGGTTCAGTTAGATAGATATAACTTTAGGATAGATTTTTGCTCAATTTTAGTTTCTCCTTAAGAGGAAAATTCAGTTGGTAGCAGGACCATAACCTGCGATATTTTTCTACTCCAAACACACCAGACGCTGCTTTAAGCTGATTGTGTGGGCATAATATTCTTGTTGGCCTAGGTCAGGAAATCAGGCCAACAAATGGCGCTAGAAGGAGGGCCTGTTAATGATTAATGGTAGGAAAAATTAATGAGAAATTTTCAACCAGCCAGCATCCTCCAGAAATCAGTAGATCACCATTTATAGAAACTGTTAGGAGCATCCTTGAACATGATCATATCACATCTCCATTTACTCCTGAACAAAGTACTCAAACTTTGGAAGAATCACGACATATTCTTACCAGAGCATATGCCAATCAACTTGGTGTATCTCTGATAGATTATGGTCTTCCTAGGCAACAATGACGTAATCCGCAATTGAACATAGTTTCTCAAGGTTTGCAAGAAGTTGATATCACTCCATGTTATCAAACAAGAAGTCATCAGAGACAAACTATTCAAACAAACACTACTAGAAGACTAACTGTAGAAGGCGGTTTTGATCAGTCACCTTCTCCGTGTGAATCACCACCCGATAGTCCAAGATCATCCAATTCAGGGAATTCCTCAAGTTCTGAAAGAAGTCCAATGGCAGGAAATGCACCTGTGGGAGGAGGAGCTAACCCTCCACCTAATCCACAACTCCCTTGGCTGAGAACAACTATTGTAGCTGTCCCTGGTATACAACATCCTTTTCCTAAACACTCAAATAAACTTCTTCCTAAGTTCAACCCAGATAACAAAGAACCTGTAGAAGTGCATGTTGACCAATTCATGTTAGTTGTTCAAACCTTGAATGTTCAGCATGAAGATGTAGTTTGTACATTGTTTCCTCTAACTTTTGAAGGAAGAGCCTCTACCTGGTACTTCTCGTTAGTACAGGGATCAATCACAAATTGCGCTGATTTTAATAAAAAAAATTTAGATAAATTTGAGGAAGATAAAACACCTGCTCTTTTAGCCCTAGAATTATCTCGAATTAAAATGGAATATAAATAAAGGATTAAAGATTTTAACCAGACGTTTCTAACATTAAAAAATAAAATTCCAATTGCTTCTCAACCTCCTGAAGATATAATTCCTGAAAATTATACTTCATCCTTACCAAAATATTCTGGGATGTTCATTAAGAGAGCTGGGAAAACAACGTTACTAGAAACTTTTGAGGAAGCCATTAAAGTTGAGAAGGATTCTATGTCCTATGAACTAGATAGAAGTGGGAAATCTGATACTTTTCCTCGTAGGAAGATTGAAAAACTTAAATCATAAAAATATAAAGCATTTGATTTAGAACAGTTGCAAAATGCTATTCGGGCATTAACCAATGAAGTTGTAGGATTAAAAAAACCAATTCTGAGGCTTCCCCTTCTAGGGGATATTTAAGAAATCAGTTTAGACAAAACTCGAATACAAATAAAACAAATACACCACCCAACATAGCAGCGAATGAAGAGATTTTCAATACAATCTGAGCTGTTTTATCTTTATCTGAGTCTCCTTTTAATCAAGAAATAACAGAAAATGAAGAAGAGGAGGAATCAGAAAATGAGGAAGAATCAGAGGAACCTCAACAAGTTAACGGTCATTTCTAGGATAGTCTTGTAAAAGAATATGAGAGTAAAAGTCCACCTACAGGACAACATGTCTATAATACTCGTAGTAGAGCATTCGCAAATACTCCTGGAGCCTCGTCAAGTTCTACCCCTAATAATGACAACAATAATGCACAACCTAATAAACAAATTCAATCTGGCAAATAGGCTCAATCAACCAAATTTACCCAACCTATTCAAAGTGCTCCAAAATTATATTTACAATATGATATAATTAAAGATTTAAAGAAGACACGTGCAAACATCAGTATGTACGACCTTCTTCAAAACTACCCAATTCCTAATAGTCATGTTATGAATCCCGCCATGAGTTCAATTATTCCTAATGAAAAACAAAATATTGTTGCAAACAGTTCTAATAATGATTCAACAGCAACTGAAAAAGGAAAAGCAATGGCTGACAAAGCCTCACTTATAGGTAAGAACTCTAAATAAACTACACCCCCATTCTTACTTACCTTTGAGATTTTCAATAGGAATGTTCATAATTGCATGGTAGACTCTGGAGCATCCTCCAATGTCATGCCTTTATCAGTATGCAAGAAGTTGAATGGGAAATATGTCCCATCAAATTCTCAAATAACTCAATTAGACAGGACAAATGTAAAGGTTGTAGGGGAAATGAAAGATGTTTTAGTCAGGATTGCTTGTAACCCTTCGGTTTATCAAATTATAGATATTGTTGTTGCAGATATTCTAGATGTATATGGGCTATTTTTAAGTAGGGATTGGTCTCAACAATTGAATGGATTCTTTGCCATGGACTGGTCAACATTATGGTTACCTAGGAATGGAAAGTCAAATAAAATAAAGATAAATAGAGAAAGATTTATGAAACATACTGTCACAGAACTGCATGATCCTAGCGAACCTGTTTTATTTTTAGATTGCATCATGGGGAATTACATGTATGAATTGGGATTTGGTAATTTTAAAGCTGAAAATTCTGCCTTTTCTGAAAATAAACAGCAATGTGAAATTAGAAATGTGACATCTATTTCTCCTAACTCTTCATTCAAGGAAACCATTGATGATGTAGATAATATGAATATTGTAAATATTATAGAAAGCAAAGTGGTTGTGAATAGTTCTGTTTGGACTTTATACTTTGATGGCGCGAAGTCTAAAGAAGGAGCCGGAGCTGGTTGCTTGTTGGTAGACCCTCAGGGAAATAAAACATGTATAGCTTGTAGGATGGAATTTAATTTTACAAACAACACTTTGGAATATGAAGCTTTAATGCAAGGTTTGAAAAAAGCAATTGATTTGAATATCAAAGAGTTAATTTCATACGGCGATTCCAAGATCATTGTCAGACAGGTTCGTAACTCCATTCACTGCCTATCTGAACATTTACAGAGTTATCAACAGGAGGTATGGAACCTTATCTCACATTTTGATGCATTTAACATAATTTCTATTCCTAGAAGTCAAAATCAAGAAGCAGATTTGTTGGCAAATGTAGCATCAAAGTTAATTCCGTCGAAAAATCTTACACCAGATTTCTTTTCTGTTGAATTGATTTTTAGGCCTTCCATACCAGATAATATTTTTAATTGGCGTGTATTTGACAATCATGTGTAGGTGCTGAATTTTCTGATGAACGAGGATACCTTTAAAGATTCATCCATAGATGAGGTCACTCATGACAAAAATCTGCGGGATTTTTCGGTAATAAATGATTTTTGTTCAGTTGAGAAAGCTTTTGAAAAGGTAAAACCAGTCCCTAATTCAGTACTAAGATTAGAAAATTTCTTTGATCTGTAGGATAAATTTAGATCTGTCCCTAATTGTAAAACTAATAGCTCTCGAATGAGGTATGAAACCATAAATCTAGGGACAGAACTAAATCCTCAAAATATAAATCTAGGAGTAGATTGCAACCCCGTAGAAAAAACAACATTTTTAAAATTATTTAAGTAATTTAAGGATGTCTTTGCTTGGGCATATGATGACCTGAAAACCTTCAACACACAAGTTATGTAGCACATAATTCCAATTAAACAAGAGTCAAAACCTTTTCAACAAAAGCTAAGGAAATATCACTCGTCACTAGAACCGACAATTAAGAAGGAACTAAATAAATTGTTAGCTGCCAAGATTATTTTTCCCATCAGGCATACTCAATGGGTAGAAAACTTAGTTCCAGTCAGGAAGAAAAATGGGGATATTAGGTTATGTGTAGATTTTAGAAATCTGAATAAGTCTTCTGAAAAGGATAATTACCCAGTTCCTCCCATGGAACAAATTCTTCAAAAGGTATCTGGGGCTGAGATACTATCACTCCTTGATGGTTTCTCAGGATACAATCAAATATTAGTCTCCCCAAATGATCAATTGAAAACTTCTTTTAGAACTCCATGGGGAACATATGCTTACCGCAAGATGCCCTTTGGGTTAATCAATGCTGGAGCAACTTTTCAACGGGGAATGGATATTGGTTTTAGAGGCTTAATTAATCATTCAGTCGTTGTCTATTTGGATGACGTTACTGTATATTCTAAACATTGACCTAATCATCTTAATCATATTAGAAAGGTATTTGAACAATGTAGAAAATTTGGAATATCCTTAAATCCTAAAAAAACAATATTTGTTGTTTCAGAAGGTATTCTATTAGGCTGTGTGGTTTCAAAGCATGGAATCATGATTGATCCTGAAAGAACCCAAGCCATTTCAAAGATAACTTATCCTTCTAGCAAGAAAGCAATGCAATCATTTCTCAGAAAAATAAATTTTGTTAGGAGATTCATTCCCAGTTTCTCTGAAATCATTCATCCTTTGCAGAAAATGATTAAGAAAGATGCTATTTTTAATTGGGGACAAACTGAAAAAGAGTCATTTCAGAAAATTTTAGAAGCCATTTCAGAAGCTCCTAGCCTTCTAAGCCCAGATTTTAACAAGGATTTCATATTGTATACTTTTGGGTGTGATATTTCATATGCGGCAGTTTTAACCCAATTAAATCAACAAAATAACGAAGTTCCAATCACCTTCATGAGTTCAAATTTCAAAGGTGTTGAACTTAATTATCATGAAGTTGATAAACAAGCTTTTGCTATTTTTAAAGCTATTAAACATTTTCGTCCATATTTATTGAAATCTAAAATGAAAATAATTGTCCCTTATTCCTCAGTCAGAAACTTGTTAGTACAAAAGGACTTAGGTGAGAAAAGGGCACCTTGGATGACATCCCTTCAAGAGTATGACTTAGAAATTAAACCCTCAACGATAGTCAACAGTCAAGGATTATGTAAATTAGCTGCTGAAGCTACTCATTTACCTAATGATAAAGTTGAAACTATTATTGATGAGGTTTTACTTACCAGAGAAATTTATTTTTATCCTACACCACAAGATTCCTGGTATGCAGACATAAGCATACTTTTGGAAACAAGAACTGCTCCTGATTATCTAGAACCGAGGAAGAAAAGAGCACTTAGATTGAAATCTGCTCCAATCCTTTAGTTCCAATCGAGAATTTCAGGTGGGAGACCTAGTTTTAAAATGGGATAAAGTTCACGAGGAAAAGGGAGATCATACTAAGTTTCAGAAGCTTTGGTTAGGTCCCTTTGTTATTACTGAGAAGATAGGTCCAAGTACCTTTCGATTACAAACACTTGAAGGATAGTCTGAAACATTCCCAGTGAATGGACTGATCCTAAAAAAGTATTTCTGTTAATATTTTTGGTCTTAAAATGTATATAATTTGTTTTGCTGTTTGTAAATGAATTTATATTTTTGTATATAAACTGAATTATAGTTCATAAAATTTAAGGATGATGAGAAATTCATAAAACTTTTGTAACTTTCAAACATCATTCTGTTATTACAGCCAGTTTTTATTCTGTTAGTTAAATATTATAGGCTGTCAAATTTTTGTATATAATCAGCCAGTAATCTTTAGTTAGCAGCTGAAAAAATAAATGTAAATAAATAAATCTTCAAGTTAAAAAGTCAGTTTGCTCATGAGCCTGAAAAATTATGATACTAGACTGAAATATTTTAAAAATTTGTTCAGGATGATCAAGGTTTCTTAAAATCTGTAAAAGACCTATCATTGTTTTATTTGTAAGTGTTACTCAGATTATTCTTCACCTTTTTATTTTCTTATAAAAGTTGGGATAGATTATTAAATGTCTTTTTCAAAGCTTACACTTTTGAAAAACTCTTACAGATCTCTGCCATCAGTTTTCAAAAGTATTTACAATCTAAAAACTTTTTAGAATTTGTTCCAGTCAATAAAATGCTAAAATGAGAGATAGAAGGTATTAGTAATAAGCCGGTCTAATCAGAATCATAAATATCACTAGTATGACATTATTAGAAAACTAGTAATGGCTTTTGGTTTAACAAACCAAGAGATAAGGGGTCTTATCACAATCCAGCTGATTCATTTTCTGGTGATATTAATGACTGACATTACCATTTGGTCACCATGCTGGGTAATGATCTCTCATTTTATAAAATTTAAAAGATGAAAGTGAACAAAGAAAATATAAATTTTGATTGAAGAATAGGAGGTCTCATCACGAGCCGACCTAATCATGATCATCAGTGTTGTCTGGGATAGCTTCATTTCTAATCACCAGGGTGATGGATTTTGATTTTAAGTTAAAAGACAAGAGGTCTCATCACGAGCCGACTTTCTTATTCCAGACAGTTCTCATGAATGATGCTATCACATTGGGATACCATACCTAGATAGTAGTCTTCAGTCAGAATTATTGTTTAAAAGAAAAGAAAAGCAAGCAAAAAGAAAATTATCATGTTTATGGAACAGATTCTGGAAAGTCTTTAGAAAAGTAGATTTCTATACTCTACGCTAATGGTGCAGGTTATTATTACTATGAAGTATTTTGTTTCGATCAGGATATTTTAAGTTTATCCCTAACTAGATCTTTGTTTCAAAAGATGGAATATTTCTGAGTTATACTTATGAATATGAATAAAAGAATGGTTTTTTTATTTAGATAAAGAATTTTTGATTGTTTTTAATAAATTTTAAGATTTTGTTTAAATCATCTATAAGTTGTATGAGCAGAGATAACTGGTTCACCCAGGTTGTCGCCATTTGTTGGCAGCCAGCAACAACCCCTTCATTTTTTCATTAAGATGAAGGGAGATCAGCTCTCTTTTATGATTTTCTTTTAAAAGATTATAAAAGAGTGCCTTCAGAATCTTTGATTCTGAAGGTACTCTCAATTGTAGAAGAGTCAAATGACAACATTTTCATAGTTGTGATAATTAGCAGGTGTCAGTTTCATAGATTTTTATATAATCAATTCTATCATTAATTAATCTATCTGACTATATATGATTTAAGAAATTCAAAGATATAATATGCTAATTGGGGCTCAACGAAAACACATTTAGAATTGGTTTGAAGCTGGTTATTGATAAGATATTATAAAGTTCCGAAAGTCCTAGATCTTGAGGTGAATTATTAAATTAAAATTTTTATTAAAACCTAAAGAGTTCACAACCCATATGTATATTAAATATCTTACCATGACTTTGTAAAATTGTATATAAATAGCTAGTGAATAATTGAGTATCATTTGGAAATCTTAATATGTTATAGTTTTATAGCTTAGTATCCTATCAAATTCGATTTGGATATTAATGGATGGTATTTTGCAAAGTCTTAAAAACTATATTTATGAGATTTTATGCATATAACTCAAATGATAATTTGGATCATTAGTTAGAACATTAGGATTTACTATTTTAACACTATGTGTCATGCCAATAAACATGTTGCGGCTGAAACTGTCTTCCTCAAATTTCTTAAAAATTATTGTCCCCCTCATGATTTAATGTTGCTTTGAATCGTTTTGATCCATGATTTTTGGGTCATGCTTTAATTTTGGATGATTTCTTGAAGATTAACTTTCGTCCTGGTTTTCAGAAATTGGTCGTGTTTGGAATTGTTGTGGGTCGCAGATTTTAGAGTTTGTTTTTGCTGAGTTGAAGATGGATCAGACCATTCATCCTTTGTAAAACGTCATTTCGAAGGAGAAATAGTTTTAACCATTGCTAAATTTCAAAGTCTTTAAGCACTTAGCATTTTTTCGGAGGCTGTTGTCTGTTCGTCTTCCACCGTTGCGGCTCCCAAATCAGCTAGCAACCCGAAATGAAAAGCGCTCTGCCCACCGATGCGTGTCGCATGTTTTTAGCCTTTTCTCTTTTGTCATTGCAGCTCTGCAAAGCACTTGGCTGCCGATGTCGATGTCTTTCCAATTTTTGATTGAAAGTTTTCCCGCCCACAGCTTAGGTCATAAATTTTCCAACTCCGATACGCCTAAGTGTTTTGCAGCGCCCATTGCGTGTTGAAGCCTGCCTATGCGGCTGTGGATGGGTCTACCCTGCCGTGTTAGTAGATCGTTCAGGAGATTGTTCAGACTACTGCAGTGCAAAGGTATAGATGGGAGACATGATGGCAAGGAATCTATGCATAAACTAAATCAACTAGCACAGGTGGGTATGTCATCGCTATTCTTCACAGTTTCAGGACGTGTCTAATATTCTGGATTTCAATTGGAAGACGTGGATGTGTATTGAATATTGGCATTTCGACACAGCCATGAATTTGCCAGTTCCTTTAAACTAGCAAATGTTTCAAGCTAAGTTGTTTTTATTGTTATCCTCTAGTGACAGGTGTAGGTTGAAAATAGTTGATGCTCTTTGATAGCGATAGGACTCCTATAATCTTGCATATAGCATTTATAGAAAAACTGAATCGAAATATTGGTAGTGTTATATAAGCTTGTAGTTTTTATGAGAAAAAGATGGAGTGACTAAAGTAAAAATACTTGAAATATTATTTTGATGCTAGTCTTGTTCCTGGTTGAAGTTTTATCTTTGGATATGGGATGTGACTGGAAATATCCAAGTTGATATCGTGACTGGTATTCTTTTGGATACTCTTTATATTTCAGTATATGATCTTTTATTTTAATATTAATACAGTGTACTTGGTTATGCTTGTGATTATTAATCAGTATTTCACTTTGTCATCCCAATATTATATTTGAATTAATATGTCATTGTGACTGAATTTACTAGTGTTTCTACTATAAATTCAAGATATAAGGATATATATTTATGTCTGTTAGATAGAATTTGTATTTTTACAGTGATTTCATACTCTTCATTATCTCTTATTCAAATATCTAATGTTGGTTATTAGTTATTAATTAATTAGACACTTCAGAAAATTTGAAATAATTGTTTATCTCAGTTTTTCTGATAAGTTATTTTGTAGCATAATGATTTAGTGTGTATGGATTAAATATTTCTATTTAGATCCTACCCTTTATCTTTATGTTAATCTTATATTAATTAATAATTAATATAATATTTAAAATCACTCTCAGCTGAGATAGGATAGATAGGATAAGTTAAGGTAGTTCAGTTGTTATTATCCTAGTATAGTTTACCTTTAACAGTTGTTAAATAGGATTTGTGTAATTTTTAGAGTAATTCTAATAAGTCTTTTATACTTTGAAAATTAAATATAAAAAAAAAACCTTCAAAAATCAAATACTTTCCTTAAGAAAGGAAGTATAGGATAACTTTGATAGTTAAAACTAATTTTAGGGTTCAGTTAGATAGATATAACTTTAGGATAGATTTTTGCTCAATTTTAGTTTCTCCTTAAGAGGAAAATTCAGTTGGTAGCAGGACCATAACCTGCGATATTTTGCTACTCCAAACACACCGGACGTTGCTTTAAGCTGATTGTGTGGGCATAATCTCCTTATTGGCCTAGGTCAAAAAATCAGGCCAACATTACCCTGTTATGAACATAGCAAATTTTAGACCATCTAGCATTTAAAAAAGTAACACAAATTGCACTAATACATGCATTCTCTAAAATGAACTATAAGCAATATTAATTCATGAAAAGAAAAATGATAAGGTAAATAAAATCCTGCAAGCTGGGTCTGGAAAACCTCTAAGCCCGCTGTACCAGTAAATCCATAATCCTAATAGAATAGAGTCTTTATCTAAAAATGAGCCGCATATGAACTAACCCAAAAACTTGTGAAGAAAGCATGAGGCAATATAATGCAACTTTCGCTCCTCAAAACACCAAACCCCCAAACTATGCTCTTCATCTCAGAAAAACTTGACTCGACCAAACCCATGGGAAAATTCTGCCATCCCATAAAATAGAGTAACAGCACAACAAAAATGGTGGGAAAACACTATCGACAGTCAGAAGAAAAAATGCTAAGCATCTAGCAGATAATCCACTTCGGCGGGTGGAAGTACTATAGCATCGGATGATCAGTTCACTCAGGAGCCGCAACAACGGAAGACCATCAGGCTACGGGTTTCATGACAAGAATAACGTTGGTGATCGGAGGCTTTGAGCACTATGCATTGGACGATTAGTCCTCAACCTTTTCGCAATGTCGACACTCCCAAATGCTAAAAATCCCCGATAGTTAAGTGTTGGAGATTGGAACCACTAAATCATCAGCCGGATAGTCCCCTGCACAGCCACAATGGTGGGAGAAAGACTGACTAAAAGTTCTGAAGTCAAAATAAAACATCGGCGGTCGGAAGCTACGGGGACTATGTATCGGTGACCAAAGGCTCAATGCTACCACCGTATCGGAAACACAAAGGACTGGTTCCCTGATAAATAGTCAAAAACCATTCCAATTATGAAAATAAAGCATCGCAAAGTAAAAAGTTGGTCAATAAAACCAAGGCATTGGTGAAAAAAAAAACTTACCATTGGGATGTTTATTAAATAGCTTCCGCAATGGAAGCTGCGTAGAGAAATACAACCCCGATTCACTGTTCAAATGACCTTTGAAAAACCAAATAAAAAAAAGTTAAGTTCCAAAAAACTTTCGGCTGGCCAGCGATAGAAAAATTTTGTTTCACCTTCGAAATAGTGACGACAAAGAGAACTAAAGTTTCGATTCAAACATAAATAGAATTCTGATAACAATGAAGGAAATCATTCTGATCAGAGGACATCATTTTTAAATCAAATTTAAACTCCATAGTCCAAAGCATTGACAAACAATAGCAGTTTTTCGAAAAGCATGAAAATAGTTGACCTCACTTCAAATTCAAACAATCCCAATTTGTAGCAGAACAAAAATAGAGTTCAGCCATCCAAACAATCCCAGGAAAAATGAAATTAAAAGGAGGGTCCAAAATTTTAAAAATTTGGGAAATAGTTGTAGCTGCAACGATTGGCGACTACCTGGTGAACCCAGATATCTAGATAATTTCTTCCTTAAGTAACAAACTGTTTGACAATAAAACCAACATGTTGAATTCTTTTAGATGTCTAGATTTTCCAAATGACAAATGTATGCACTTTTAATCATTGATGATAGTCCAGTTTAGGAAAATGGAAACCAATATTTCAAAGTCAAGATAACTCTTTTGAGGCTAGGAATATGAGTTTCATTTTTTACCTCTGTCTTCGGGTAGCTTCCAACTTGGACACCAAAGGATTGTAACATATGGTAAATAGAAATATTCATTTGTTCCTCATTCCCATGCCATTTTGCACTTTTTGTGCTTTTGGACTTTATCCTTTCTTTTGAGTCCTCCTGCATACCTTTCTTTCTGAATTTTTATTTAGGCTCCTCTATCCATAGTGTCCTTTTGTGTGAGAGATGTATTTAATTTTCATCTCATGGATGGAGAAGAGCTTCGGCAATTTTGTACTCATATGGTTCAGTACTTTGTTTTGATACACATTGCTTTCTTAGGAGATTTTTTTACTCTTATTTTCCTTTTGGATTTCAATTCTTGGCATGGGATCATTTATATATAATATACTGTTTACCCTGCTTCCTTTCCATGGTTGCTGTCACCCCCTAAGACATTTTTAAATGTGAGATGGATGGAGCCTCGAAATAGTATTCCAGACCTTTTGATCCTGAGTTATTTTACAAGGATTAAGTAGGACTTCAATGTGTTCATAGCCATTTAGGAAAATTACTAAACTAGAGGAAATTCTTTCAGATAAATCAATAGTGCACAGTCTTATAATCAAGGATTTTTGTTAACCATAATTCTGATGCTCTCCATGCAACCAAAAGTTTGCTTCTTTTATTGAAATCAATCAAAATATAACTAAAACAAACAGAAATAAAATAAATAAAAAATAAACAACCAAATCAATTTATTTGTGTGCAAGATAATCAAAAAATAAAAACCAAGAAAAATAAAGTTTAAGAACTAAACCAGTAACTAGTTAGTTCTCTGCCCACCCCTATAAATCTGGTAGCTTGTAATTTGAGGGGCTAAGCTTGACTGCAAATTGAAAAAATTCCTACTCATTATCAAAAACTACATCTACTATTTTACAATCAATTTCATCATCCCATGAAAATCGAAGGAGATCAGGTTGGGTGTCTGGTGTACTACTAGCTTCTTTTGCTTGGTAGTTTCTTGGTTCTAGCTCAATTAGATAATTTCCCAATACAAAATTCACTGGTTCATTATTTTCTTCCAATTGAGTAACATTGTGTTTCATGTAGGGCTCTCTTAATATATTTATTTGGTTTGGACTTCCCTTCTGAGGCAACCATAGATGTGACCAATCTGATGCGAAATACCCATTTACCCTTACTGACCAGTATCAATTCAAAACAAGTCCATAAACATAAGGTATGTCTGCTACCACAATATCAATGTACTGACATATATTTTCATTGGTATATAAGTGAATCAGAACATATTCCATTTCCTCGACTACTTTCACATTGGTCCTGTCTAGCTGAGTAACCTTCCAGGTAGTGGGTTTAGGTTGTCCATTGATCTTTTTGCATACTGAAAGTGGCATAACATTGACTGCTGACCCTGAGTCTACTAAAAAATTGTGCACCTTATGGTTTAAAATCTCAAAAGTCAAGAGGAATGGTGGGGTTTTAAACCTAGCCTTACCTCCCGCACTTGCTTCAACGATTTCTTCTACAGGTTGGTTGTTAGTGGGAAACTCTTTGTTTGGTACTTCAAGTTCTTTTAACAATCTTTCTTTCTATTGAGGTACATTACACATTTCAATTAATGAAACATTTCCACAATATCGTACCCCATCTCAGGTGCTTTGAGATTTTCCTTGACATTAGGCTTATCAGGCATGTTGATTTGTTTCGGATCTTGACCGGTAATGGTAAATTCAGGTATTTTATCATCTGTGTTGTTCTTCTAAATTTTCTTTACATTCTCTTGAAGTCTCTTAATTTCGGGAGTATGGAATTGTCTTTATTTAACAAACCTTGACTTCTCATTATCACATTTGTTTCTGATGTGTCTTCTTGTTTCAATGAACCTTCCTCTTCTGTATCAAAAAGTGAGACACAATCCCATAAAAACAGAGCATCATCCTCTTGTTTTTCTGTGGATTGATTACCCTTTTCTTTCTCATCATCAGCTTCTGTTAGTTTAGAGTCCAATAGCTGATTCATTACTAATGTCATCGAGTTGATCCATTGAGGGCAATTTTTTTCAGAATGAGGTTGCTAATAAAAGGTGCAAAAATTATCCATACCCACCTCAATTAAATCCATTGATGTGGGACTGTGTGGAGGAGGTTTAGATTGATTGTTGTCCTCTCTCCTTTCATAGTAAGGCTTGTATGCTTTATGAGACTCCTTTTCTTTTTCCAAATCTATCACTCTATTAGATAGTTTCTGCATCACCTTCACCATCCTTTCAAAATCATGTGATTGCTCATCCTTACCAAAAGTTTTTTTCTCCCGACTACTTAGGATAATCTCCTATCCTCTCTTTTTCAGCTTCTACTCTCTTAGCTTCGTCATAAGTTTCTTATAATGTAGATTTGACTGACATCTTGGAAAACATGGCCAATTCAAGCCCTAGAGCTGAAGTATTGTATTCACTTAGAACTTTATCAGATGGTTTATCAGTTGTAGAAAAATTCTTTAGATAAGCAACAAACCTTTGAGTGAAACTATGCAATTTTTCCTTTCTTTATTTCTTTAAAGCGCATAACCCTTTCATGAGAGATGAATGAGTTTTTTGGACTACATATTTACTTTTAAATATTCTTTCAAAAGTATCCCAGTCTATGATTAAGTTTGTATGTAGAGCAAAATACATGAGGTTGCTGCTCCTTTCAGGGTATGAGGGAACAATCTGCAGACTACATCTTCATGTTCTCCAACTCGTAGTCCTTTTATAGCCAAGTAAAAGCTTTGCAAATGATCATCTACCAAAATATTTTCACTTGGGTCAAACTTAGGCAACATTTTCTCAAAATCCTGAGGTAAGTCATGCAAAGGAGGTGCTAGGTTTAGTGGCGATCTAGCCCTCCACGGTGGTGGTGGATTTGGTGGGTTGGGTGGCTGATTTTCATTTCTGTTTGCCATGAGTATGGGTGGAGAATGAGGTGGTGAGTGAATATGGGTATGAATAGGTGAACAGTAAGGCATATCTGGTTCCAATTGATTCAGAGGTTGAAAAACTTCCTGTAAGGCTATTTCTACCAGTTCTTCAAAATCTTCAACTAACACTGCGTCTTCCATTATAGGACGGTCTTTCTTCTTATATTCTCTTCTGGGTAAGACAGGAATAATTGGTAATCCTCCAATGTTCTTCACATATGCCCTAGTATGTCTTCTTAGATCATTAACTACTTCGTTATCGATAGAATACAGATTCTCTTTACCCTTCTCTTCAGGAATTGGATTGGGAAACAAACTGCTTTCAGAACTATAACCAATGGAATAATCTCAAGGAAATGGGTTTCCTCGGCCAACCATGCACTGGAGGCCCTCCTTCTAGCACCAAAAACTGTTGAGGCCTCTAATATCCTAGGTAAAAATAGTTAGGTATTCTCCCTAGTAAACGTTCCCAACTAGACTGTTACTGTTTGGTATGGGGAAACCGTTCGGTTTACGGTCCAGCTAGCGTAGGTCAAGTAACAAAATAAAAGGTTTTACTAGTTATGGCTCGGTCCACTGTGTATGTTTTTATTTTTTTGTATTTAAGTATGAGATGCAAGTTCCTATCTAAAAATGTATATTGATAGAGAATACAAGGAGCGGTCACAATGTGATGCGCAGTTTCTTCTTACCTCTCGTCTTAACTCTCTCGCATCTAAACCACACACAACAAGAAAAAACTAAAAATAACTATATAACGTATCCCTAGGGAGAAATATTATTATTCATCAATGAGTAAGGTATGTTGTGCATGCATTAAGAAAAATCACAGATAGTTGTTACTTATTTCAAAACACATGAACATTTATAGATATATGAACAACTAGATAGCTAATTGTTTATGAAAAACATTTATTACTCACAGTGGAACTTTCATAGAATAAACTAGAGTGCATTCATAACAAGAACATAGGTTCAAAGAGTTAGAATGATCTCACAATTAATGGATAACAACTGAAAATGAAATAGTTCACATTCAACAAATCCATAACACAGCATTTGAAACCTTCCACAAATCTTTCTCCAACAAGAAACTTGTAATTTCTTTATGTAAAAGGAAATAGTTATTCTTACATCATACTCTCACAAATCTATCTGGGAAAAATTCCCCTTACTATTTAACTCTCCTATACTTATACTACAAGAAAAACACTTGGGCTGCCATTCGATGAACTTTGGGCTCCCCCCCAACTGTTCATTCTCACAAATTTTTCTTTTAGTGAGTGCTCATGATTCATACAATACATTACATTTCAGATTAAGATTTTAAGAGCACTTTATAAAAAGGGACCAGCTTGGTAACATATGAACTTTTCCCAAGCCTGGGCCTCTGCTGCTATTGATCCCTTTGAGATCTCAGATTTTCACTTTATCCTTCCTTTTTATATCTCACTTTTTTATGCTCCATCCTCTTCTTTCCTTGCTTCCTCCCTTCTATTTTGAATTTTATATATATCTTGCTTACAGTAGTCACCCTGTTATGAACATAGCATATTCTAGACCATATAGTGTTTAACAAAGTAACACAAACTGCACTAATACATGCATTCTGTAAAATGAACTATAAACAATATTAATGCATGCAAAGAAAAATGTTAAGGAAAATAAAATCCTGCAAGCTGGGTCCGGAAAACCTCTAAGCCTGTTGTCCCACTAAAACCAAAATCCTGATAGAACAGACTCTTTATCTAAAAATGAGCCTTGTCTGAACTAACTTGAAACCTTGTGAAGAAAGCATGAGCCGAGACAATGCAACCGACACTCCTCAAAACACCAAACCCCCAAACTATGCTCTTCATCTCAGAAAACCTTGACTCGACCAGCACCCATGGGAAAATTCTTCCATCCCATAAAATAGAGTAACAACACAACAAAAATGGTGGGAAAACCCTATCGATAGTCGAAAGAAAAAATGCTAAGCATCAAGCAGATAATCCACTTCAGTGGGCGAAAGTGCTATAGCATCGGATGATCAGTTCACTGAGGAGCCACAAAGGTGTAATACCATCAGAATATGGGTTTCATGACAAGAATAACGTCGGTGATCGAAGGCTTTGAGGAATATGCGTCGAACGATTAGTCCTCAACCTTTCCACAATGTCAGCACTCCCAAATGCTAAAAATCCCCAATAATTAAGCGTCAAAGATCGGAACCACTAAAGCATCGGCCGGATAGTTCCCTGCATAGCCACAACAGTGGGAGAGAGACTGACTAAAAGTTCCACAGTCAACATAAAACAACGATGATCAAAAGATTCAGGGACTATGTATCAGCGACCAAAGGCTCAATGCTACCACTGTATCGACAACGCAAAGGACTAGTTCCCTGATCAATAGTCAAAAACAATTCCGATTACGAAAATAAAGCATCGCAAAGTAAAAAGTTGGTCAATAAAACCAAGGCATCGGCGAAAAAATAGAACTTACCATCGGGATGTTTATTAATTAGCTTCTGCAAGGGTGCCTATGTAGAGAACTACGGCTCTGATTCACTATTCAACTGACCTCCAAAAAACCAAAAAAAAAAAAAAGAATTAAGTTCGAAAAAAATTTCGGCTGGCCAGCGATAGAAAAAATTTGTTTCAACTCCGAAATAGCGGTGACAAAGAGAACTAAATTTTCAATTCAAACATAAATAGACTTTCGATAGAAATGAAGGAAAACATTTAGATCAAAGGACATCATTTTCAAATCAACTTTAATCTCCACAGTCCAAAGCATTGGCAGATAATAGCAGTTTTCTGAAAAGCATGAAAACAGTTGACCACACTTCAACTTCAAACAATCACAATTTGTAGCAGAACAAAAATAGAGTTCAAAAATCCAAATAATCCCAGACAAAATGAAATTAAAAGGAGGATCCAAAATTTAAAAAAATTGGGAAATAGTTGCAAGTGCAATAAGATTGTATCATCCCTGGACATTGGTCCTAAAGTGATCCTCATAATTTTGTCTCAGTGATGTGGTTAGGGTTGCATCATCGTTGGACTTATGTCCTAAAGTGAAAGGGATTGATCATCTCGTAACTGGATCATGTATGTTGCAGGTTATGTTGCAGCATATGATTTTGTTTTTGAAATTATCCTTAGCTACTTCTGTGACTGCCTCTCTAAGAAGAGTCAGATCCTCTTTTTCTATGCTCATGACTTGAGGTCAGTTGTCCTTCTGCTTCTTCCTATGTGGGATTCCCAAGGCTTCTTCATCTTCCTCCATGGGCTCTTTTCCCTTCCTCTTCCTATTTCTTTCAGCGCGCATCTCCTCATCAGTAAGGGGGTCTTCTTCACCAAAATTGGGTGGGTCTCGCTCTTCTTCTTCGTCTTCTTAGGAGTCATCCTGATGCTCCTGGGTACTGGTATTGGTGTGGTCCTAGGGAGAGTTCTTTTATGCACCCCCTTGCAGCACTTGCTACTCTGTAGGAACCTCCTCACACTAGCTAAGCCATTCTTTAGGCTAGTCTTTGATTTCCCTCTTGATATCTGCATTTTTGATGACGAAGAAGGTCGAGAGTGCTTGTTTCTTGGGGTCATTGCGCAGGTTTAGGATGATATTGTGCGGCCCCATGTGGAAGTTAATGAATGGATACTTGGCCACCATCGTGGGGCATAGTCTACACTATTGGCGCATGATTAGTGTAAGTCTTTCTCCTTGGAGAAAGAATTCAACCTTTGTATCGGCCTTGCACTTACTGTCTTTGTGGTCCCAAAGGTCCTAGAATGGTGCACCAATGAGCTCTAATGGGATGTCCATGGGTTGATAATTTGGTGGCAGAGTCCAAGCTACGAATGAGATCAAAATCAGAAGCCATGAGAAGTGGAACTTCATCATGGGATGTTCCTACGCGTCAATCACATCATCCATGAGCTCATTGAGAAGGAACTTGGACCAGTTAATGTGCACTCCTAGCACACACTGCTCTGCTAGCTTGACTGTTGTGGCAGTGTATTCAATAGGCCTCATCTTATGCAAAAACTTATTACACAAGATTTTTGTTGCAACCCTTACAGGAGTGTCATCGATAGAGCTAATTAGATAGCCCTTGTCACTGCGAACAAGTTGGTACTTGCCCTTCATGTCATTTTTATCCATTTTTTCCCTATCCTTGTGCAGGTATGGGGCTAAGTCAACTCCTTATCGTGGGAGACCCGTGATGGCTGAGACCAGGTCCACCATTACCTCATACAGCTTGTCCAGCCAGATGTAGCCTCCATGGAAGTAGACTAGAAGCTACTTTACATACATCCCTACCAGGGTAGTACGGCTGAAATGTGGCATAAGAAGCAGGTTTAAGATGCCTGATTGCTCCAATCTGCGTGCCCATTTCCTTGCAAAAACTATGTCTGCATTCGGCGGTTCTCTAGGATCCATAACCATGAATCGATTCCTAGCTAGCTCCTCTTATTTCCTGGTGTTTTAGTCTTTGAAATCCGAGTCTTGAAGTTTGGGAGTGATTGTATCCGGGGACCATGGGACGCCTTCTGGAATGGTGGGATCTTCCAGAAATTCCTGTGTGTCCACTGTCACTTGTGTGGTGCATGGAATCCTCAGTGATACATATGGAGGCAACAATTTATTTTCTTCTTTATTCAGCCTGCATCCAGTGATGGTGGTGGTAGAACTGGGTTGGCTCTGTAGGCCTTAGTTATCTTCGCTATGGGGCCAGAGGAAGTGGGAAGGTCTGCACTCGACAAAGCTCTGGCCGCAAAAACTTGTGCTCTGGTCAGTTGCACTAATGGTAGGGTTGTAGGTAACCAAATCTGTTGACCTCTTGCTGGTTGTGGGCGTGGCGGCCTCAGAGGTGCCTTCGGCTTTGGGGGTTCCTTTAGCTTAGCCTATGTATTCTTCATTTTCTTGTTTAGCCGACTGGGTTCAGGGACGTAAGGAACTTCTACTATCGGGAAGGGTGAGGCTGGTGAAATAGTGGAGGCTTCATTGTCACTGGATAACTCAACAATCATGGGCTTCAGCTATGAAAGAGGACTCTGGTTCACTCAGCTAGCTTGGATCTCTGGTTTCTTGGCTCTGTAAGGCAATGTAAAGGTTACAATGACAAAGGTAACTGCTTTTTATAGGCTATTGGGCCTCTAAGGTGTGACTGGACTCAATGATTACCTTTCGAATAGATCACATGGGCTCATCCTTTGTTTACTTTACTCACACACTTAGGTTCAATTATGTACTTATCAGGGTAGTTAAGGGTAATTCGGTGAATGGGACCAAAAATCACACCACCATTCTCCTTGAAATTTCCAAATTAATGCTACTGAGCTGTCGATAGAACCAAATCTTTTTGGAATTCCTGTGCATTTAACTGTTCGTCAGTGTCTGCCAGATGCTTGCCACTTCCTCCCAGTTGTCTCTTAGCTAGTTCGTTGGCGGGTTTTTAGTGCACCATTTTTCAGTGCAACTTCCTTTTCTCGTGCTAGATTGCGTTGGAGATGCTTCTCACACTGCTTTCCTCCCTTAATATTTTTTTTTTATTTTTTTATTTTTTTGCTGCATGCCTCGGCCTTATGGGACCATTCCACAATCATCATGGTATGGTTTTAATCACCTTCCAAGGATCATACCTGCAACTGGTGTTCCATCTAGCTTATTTAGTTTTACCATGCCTTCTTCAATAATGTGCGCAACCACATATGGGCCTAGCCAGTGCGTTTTGAGCTTATATGGGTGTTCGATAAAATTGCTATCATACATCAGAACAAGTCCGCCAACCTTGAACTACTTTGTTCTGATGCGGTGGTCATGCCATCCTTTCTGCCATTGTTTTTCCACATTTTTATGGAAGCCTGCAATGAAGCATTCTTCCTCCATTTGAACCAGTTGCACAAGTCTTTCTTCTACGACGTCGGTATATGTAATATTTGTTAGCGCAACAATTAGTAGGCTCATTACAATGTACTCCATGGGCATGACTGCTTATTTTCCATAGACTAAATAGAAAGGAGTGTATCTAGTTAGTCATTTGCATGTTGTTCTGTAAGCCCATAATACTGCTGAGACTTTCTGGTCCCATTCATCTCTGCACACATTACAGACCTTGGTTAAATCATTCTCTAGTATCTTGTTGAAGGCCTCAACAGTTCCATTTGCTTGAGAATGGTAGGGTGTTGTCTTCTTGAGCTGGATTTGGAATTCTGTAGTTAGTTAAACAGTTAGCTTATTTACAAAATGGGTACATTGGTCGCTGATAAGGATATTTAGGAAACCAAACCTTGTCACTACATTTTTAAAAAGAAACTTTGCTGCAGTTGATGTGGTACAATATTTCACAAGTTCCTCTTCTTCCCATCTTGTCAAGTAATCTATAGCAGTTATAATATAGCACGCACCAGTCCATTTCCTTGGTACACTAATAGGGCCATCAAAATCCATTGCCCTTATGTCAAAGGCTTGCAGTGTAATTTGTGGCACAAGTGGCATTTCATCACATCGTGATGGTTTCCCTGTTCTTTGACACTTGTCACAGTGCCGATAGTATTTCCTTGTATCCATATGTAAATTTGGCCATGAGAGTCTAGCTTGCAAAATCTTGTGCACCATTTCCTTCTTGGCATAGTGTCCTCCTAAAACACCTGCATGCACTTCAGCCATTACCCATTTCCTTTCATGATCAAAGACGCATATGTGCAGTACTTCATCTGGTCCCAACTTATACAGTTGTCCCACGATTAGCGTGTAGTCAGTAGCCTTGACAACTAGTTGTTTCTTTTTCCATGTCGTATAATATTTAGGCGCATAGCTTGTATTCATTAAGTGTATAATATCATCAAATTCTTTATCGATGACGTCGATGGAAAATGGCTGCACATCAGGTAGATGATCCTCTAATAATTTTGGTTCCTCACCACTTTCAATGCACGACAAGTGGTCTGGACCAACATTCAGTTGGTATGGATTTACAATGACTTCAAAGTCAAATTCTTGAAATAGGAGAAGCCACCAGTAGATCTTCCCCCCCAACACTAGCTTATTAACCAGATACTTCAGCGCAGAATGATCGGTGAACATTTTGAGGTGCCCACCCAATAGATAATGTTTGAAATTTTCTAGTGCATAGACCATTGCAAACCCACCCTTCTCTTTCAGTTGTGGTATATTTTTTCTATGCCATTCATAGTTTCTTGCTTGCAAATGAAATTGGGTGGTCAATTGCGCCCTCTATTGGTTGTGTTAATACTATACCAAGTGCAATTAATGATGCATCAACATGTACATGGAACTCCTTCTTCCAATCTGGGAATATCAATATTGGCACAGTGGCCATTTTATTCTTCAACTTATCCATACTTCCTTGACAGTCATCATTCCACTCGAATTTGGCGTCCTTATTCAGTAGATTCTCCATTGGGGCAGTTATCTCCACATATCCTCATATGAATTTTCGATAATATCTAGTATTTCCTATCGTAGATCTCAGTTGCATGACCGATGTGAGAAGTGGTGGGTCCAGAATAATTGCCACATTTGTGGGATCGACCAAGATCCCGTTGCGGCATACTACATGGCCCATAAGTACACCAAATGCTGTGCAAAATATGCATTTTCTGAAATTCAATGCAATTTGATACTGGCAACACCTTTCCAGCATCATGCGCAAATTCTCAATATGGTCTCTTACCAGACCAAATATTGTCCAATCATCAAAGTATACTTCAAGAAACTTATGAATGAAATATTTAAAAGCAGAAACTACTATTCTAGAGAAAATAGTAGGGGCATTTTTAAGGCCAAAATGCATTGCCGTGTATTGGTAGCATCCCCATTCTGTTACAAAGTTTGTTTTGTGGTGGTCCTCTTGCACAATTTTGACTTGATGGTAGCTCGAGAATCCATCTATGAATGAGTACATTTCTTGTCCACCAACTCTTTCCAAGACTTCATCTGTAAATGGTGTTAGGAATGGATCATGTAAGCAGGCATTGTTTAGCTTCGTAAGGTCGACATAGATCTTGACCTCGCCTGTCACCTTTTTGTCCTAAATCACATTAGGGCTTATCCACTCTGACTCTTCAACAGTTTCAATGATTCCTACTTCTAGCATGTGATCTAGTTCTGCTTTCACTTTTTCTTTATAGCATAGATTTAGTCAGTGCGGGCACTATTTTATCGGCCTTGAGCGGAATTTTCATTTCACCCAAATCTCCTACTATCCCCTTCATTTCCCTGAATTTCATCGGGAATAGGTCTTGGAACTCATGTAATAGATCAGTGATTTTGGCTACTATCTTTTCATCCCAATAGTCTCCAATGTTAGAAAATTTTGGATTGTCCTCCGACCCAATGTTAACTTTCTTGATCTTTAGCGGCTTGATGAACTGCTCACTGGAAATGTCGATTCCTTATACTATGCGCGATCCTTCTAAATATAGAATATTAATGTCGGTGGGATCATCCTCTTGATCGCTGGAGAGGTTATAGCATGTCATCCAGTGCTAAGTTGTCTCATAGCACTGGTGGGAATGCACAGTACAGGGTTGAGAATACTTGATCCCCAATGAGATATCCATGAATATCTTCTCCTTAATAGTATTCAACATGATATCAACTGTTGGTTGCTTGTCTGTGAACTGGAATGTGTATGTGAAATTCTGCGTAACCTTTTCCCATTCTCTTATTTCCTAGCGCAGCTCCATAGATGTGTACTAGCCTCTGGGTGCCATTTCGAGAATATGGATGGAATGGTGAACCCACTCCTAGTGCGAGTAGTTCAAGAATGCCATGGAACACTGCTCCAAGTGTTCAACAAGATCGAATAACCTTGTATACCTTTGTGTCATAGTTGTGACCTTGTCTCTGAACCTTACTTCCAGTAGTCGTCTACACTACGGCCAGTCAGTTATCGAGATTTTGTGTGTACCCCACCATCTCATGGGTGTAGCTTTTACTGTAAATTCCAGCACATATAATCACTACGGCTCTGTTACCAATTATTCAAACTCAGTCAAGAACATTGCCAAGTTAGGCAGTCCTTCATATGTAGGCAGTGACCACGACTGATTTCCCACTCATCGGATGGACTTAGTTATCCTAACACATCTCCTAGTAGAGACTTCATGTAATCAGTTATTCCAGTTCTCAAGTGCCTCCCCTGAGTCTGATGTACATGAGCTTGCGCATCTCCAGCTCAGGTTACCATCCATAGTAGGATTAATGTAATATTCCTTAAGGGTAGTGACATTATAGATGTTGTCAAGGTGACCACCTTGCCCTTCGTTGAACACCAGTTCAATGTATCTCTGTCCTTCTAGTGGATCGAGTGGTGCAACTACCCTCATCTAATCATCTTCAAATGATAGGGTCCTTCTTTTGAAGTTTATAATATTTTGGTTTCCCATCACCCAATCAATCCCTAGCAGCACAGGATATGGGTTAGTATCATCTACTATATTGATGACCTCAAAGTCCGCAAAATTGCGCAATCCTTCAATATCCACTTGGACTTGACTCAGCCTACCAATGGGCAGGACTTGTTCCTGATTAGCAAGCCTTAATTGAATTGGGGACCATTCTAGGGGTGGATTTCACTTTATTTCCCATGTCTGGAGCATTAATATGTTAACATCAGATCCCAGTTCGAGGATGATATAGTCCATGTCATAATCACCAATTTGCGCAGACATTCTGAGTTCGTGTCCTATTTTGAACTTTGTCTTGACACTGTTAACCTTCTTTGCTGGAGGGTCTTCCTCCGACAACATTTGGATAAGTGCTTTCAGTTCTTCAAGTGCATCCTTATCTTGGATTAGTGCCAAACAACTTGACATGAATGGTTTGAGCGTACTAACCTTAGTTGCACTCTTGCTTCCAGTCTGTTGTTCGAATATCTTTTGGAATCTCTCAGGAATATCTTTCACCTGGATTGAGGTAGATGTTTGTTTCATTCCCATGAAATCTAGGCATACATCCATGAATATGCACTTTTGCTGTTGAACATCAAGTGGTGCTTTCTTTTGCATGGAAGGTCACACCTGTGGTTGTGCTTGCGCGATAGGCTTTGTTTGTGTAGCTTGATCTGTACCCGGCGTAGCACCTCCCATGTTATCACAGCTACACTTGGTTCTTGTGGTTCTATGACTATCATCTGTATGTTGGCATTAGCATTCAAGTTGGGAGCATTGGGTGCAGGATTTGGTGCTGGGTTAGCTACTCCAACCGTCCGAGATTGGAATCTAGCTATAAGTTGCTAACATTTCTCCACATTGTGCTCTTGCTTGCAATATGAGAAAATCTTCGTAGGTTTAGGGAAGTCTCTAGCATAGTGGCCCTACACTCCACAATTGTAGCATGCCACTAGCCCTCTTCCTCAGCCAAATCCTCCTCCTCCTCGGCCCCTGTAATTTCCTCCCCACCTCAACTGAGGTTGAGGTGGTTGCGGAAGGTATTGTGGTTGTGCATACTGTTGTTGATATGGGTTATACTGGCCCATATTCTGAAACTATGGTGCCATCTAAAAATTCTGCATAGGATTAAACTGAGGCGCATCCTGAAACTGAGGCGCATCCTAGAACTGAGGTGTAGTCTGGAACTGCGCTTGAGCATGTTCAATATTTATTTTCTCCTCAGTCTTCATTAGATATGCATCTACCATTTTCTCTCTCATAATTTGGTAGTCCCTACAATATTTTTCATCATGGCCTACATACTTACAAAATTTACAATACAAACTGGCTGGGGTACATACCATCTTCTACAGAAACATACAATCCATGTCATTGTGTCCTCTTGTCTGGCATATGTTGCACCATGGAAACCCCTGGTTATTCAATGGGTTTGGCGCACCGGACGAGATGTAATTCATGTAAGTTGGGCAGTTGTTGATACTCAATTGGTTATCATTTTTGGCAGATAAAATATTCATTTAAATACATATTTTATCATCATTTGTATGTTTTATGTCATGCATATTATTATTCAACTTTAGGTATGAGTGTTTTTAAGGTTTATATGAAATTATTTTATTATTATCATTTTTATGGTTTAATCAATTAAAAATAACATTATTAAAACATATTTGATGTATTAATTGGTTTTTATAATTGTTTGCAGGTTTTATAATCTCTTTGGGCCAATTTAATATGCAAAATGCAGTCTTCCTGCTTTTCGCACAGCATGTCTAGCTCGTCATTCAACCTGTTGCGTGAAAATCGTTGGTGGTTTGCGAGATGTCGAAATTTGTTGTTGTAAACTCCAGTCCTAAAGCGTGCTAGAAGATAGACACTCTCTTTTCCCTAGATCGATGCCCGGCATATCCAACTCACGTCCCATCCTTCCGTTCAACACTTCGTCCAGATCGCCTATCAGACTGCACGCTGCTGAGAATTAATTCCGACCATTTTAAACATGAACCAACTGCTAACGTTCTATTATCCACGCATCTAGGTGATGAATCCATGTTCTATATTATTCACCACCTTGAATTCTCCTTTACTTGCCACCACATCAACCATACATGCACTAGATTGATGCATTCAACTCACTCCCTAGAAGGATCGCTCGTGGCCTCCTCTGCTTGACTCCAAACTACCACCAGTCTGTGCGTTAAAGAATAGAAAGATATGAATTCTATAAGACCCATCATGTATGTTTCCATGGGTCACCACCATTCCATGTTCATCCTGAAGAATGAGTTGTGCGCCACCTCTGCAGATCGTTTGCGTTGGAGAAGGAACCTATGTGTATTCTTTCCAGTGAAAAGAACCAGATTCACGCTGAAGAAGAAGGATGCCTGCGCATTAGCTTGTGGACAATTAAATGATTTAAAGATCGATTAAATTTAGAGAGCATTCAACCTCTAAAGGGTCGACTTGCTCACCCCTGTAAATAATTACGTAGAGCAGCCTCTGTGGGAGAGCTGAGCTAGCTAAAAAATCAGTCAGTTAGTAGAGTTAGGAAAAGAGTTATTGCTGTAATTTACTATTGAACTTTGCATTTCTGTTCCACCATCTGAATAAATAGTTGTATGCATTTCTATTGAATATTGTGTTTAAGTAGAAGTTATCTAGGCATCACCCCTGATTGCTGAGAGGGCCCCTCATCAACCAGAGGTTCATTTTCTTTGTTTAGCTTAGTTTCTTTTTTGTTTTAGCTAGTCTAGTTTAATTTCTAGTTTGTTTCCATTAGATTATAGTAAATGCTATTATATTTGTCTTCTGCAATACATTAACTTAGTTTTATTTCTAAATTTAATTAGTTAGATGTGTGCATCGCTTGCGTTTAGTTATTTTCTTTTAGTCATTTTGTTTCAAGTTATTTTCATTTCCAGCATTACTTTCAGTCTTTGTTTTCAAGAATATAGAATAAGTTGTTTTCATGAATTTAGAATAGATTCAATTCTGTTATTTCCTTTCCTATTTTGAATTTATGCAAGTTAATTTATAGTTTATTTATTAGCTTAATATGCAAATGATTCCTTTTGTTCATGAATTAGTTTAAGGCTAATTTGTTGTTAAATAGGTTTATTTACTGTTCCAATGCATTAGAATTATATCTGCATGGCTTCAACTAAAGATTAGTTCATTTAGGTTAGTTTTTACCATTTTTTATTGTGCATCCTATCATTCAGACAGCCTGTTCAGTCTCTTATTCAGCCACCCTTTCAGACCCATAGTTCAGTCTGTCATTCAGACTTTAGTTCTATTTTTAGTGTTTTTTTATGTATTTTAAGATTGTTTTTAGTTCTGTTTTGTTGATGTTTGAATTATGCTTTGTCTGTAATAGTTAAATGATAGTTTTGTTTAACATTTAAGTTAAAGTTTAGTTGTTTTAAATTATTTATTAAAGTTTTATCATTTTCCTTACTTCTTTTACTTTGAACGTAGTTTAAGTTATTCTTAAGTTTTGTTTCTGATTTTGTCTTATAGTTGTATGTTTTTGTGTCTATTCCTTTTGAATTTATTTATTGGTTTGCATGCGAGATTTAGTGTTTTCCTTAGTATGTTTTTAGGTTGTCTTTTTATGATTGTGTTATTGTTGAAAGAACTTGTAAGACATAACCTAAAAATATTTCTTTATTAAGTTTTCTACTTGCTTCTTTTATTTAAGTTTTCTTTATTAAGTGTTTTACTTGCTTCTTTTTAAGTTTTCCTTATTAAGTTTTATCTATTAAGTTTTCTAGTTGCTTATAAGTTAAGTATTCCTTGCACTTTAGTTTTCTGTTTGAATAAGTAAGTTGTTGATTATATCTTTTTCAGTCCAAAGTTATAAGATAGATTATTTTTGTAGTTAATATTTTATCTCAGTTTAGTTACCTTAATTGCATTTTTAGGAAGTTTGACTCAGTTTTTCATTTTGAAATACCTCTTGATCTTTTGTTTGTTAAAATATTTACACGACACTCTCTACCTTCGCATATATTTTGTGTCAACTCTAAGCTTACCAACCCCGGTTGATAATTAAAGAATAGGTGGATTAATTTAGACATTATAACACCCAACACTTTTGTTACCGTTGCCGGGGAGTTGTTCTATAAGGTAGAGTAGAATTCTTTATGAAGTTTAGTAATAGGTTGGTAGCAGGGGAGCAGTAAGACGAGAGGTGAGAACCTGTTCATTTGTTATAATAGGTGCCCCCAAATCCAACAACAATAGTAGCATAGGTTTTCTTTGGTTTAAAATTCTTTCATGAGTAGAATTAGAGATTCTCAGGTTAGATTTATCAAAACCGGAAAAGCTATTGAAATCCCTACTAACTACCATAGGGGATGTAATTCCCCAACTACTAACTCACCAGAAAGGTATCAAAAGATGACTATAGGAAGTAGTTCAACCCTGAAACCTAAAGAAACTCCCTTAGAATATCTTACTGGAGAAGCCATAGAAGGAGAAGGAACCTTGGCAGAAGGTCCAAATGACCATGTTCTTTGTTAATGTAAATGTAACTTCAGAATGTATTCAATTGTATTTCTAATTTATTGTAAATTGATGTTCATTTCGAGATGTTATTATGTCATGTCATGCCCCGATGTTCCTATCGAAAGAATCAATAATGTAAACAATTCATGTCAAGTCATTATGGGTAACCCTCCTATTGTCTAAGGGTTAAAGTCCCTGCAATTCTAGGGCACTAGGGTTATTAGAGTCTCCTAGTGAGGTCGGCCCTAGTAGGGTTTTAGTCATGTCAGGATTAGTATAAATAGAGATCTGGACTCTCTATTTAGAACACATCTTATACAAACTCAAGTGTAGTGCATAGTTGAGGAAGAGAAAGACACTGGGGTAAGAGGAAAGAGCTTACTGTTGTTGGGAGATTGTTTTACTTTTTTTGGGTTTCACTTTGGTGCTGATGCTATCACAGAGGAAGTTGTGGGGTTTTCTCCATTTATGGTTTCCCCGAGGAAAAAAATTGTGTTCATTGTATATTGTGTTTGATTGTTGTGCTTGTTGTTATCTCATTTAAAGATCCTAATGATATGCTAGCTTAATGTTGAAAAACTGACATGGTATCAGAGCTAACCTGAGGAGAAGACACTGTGCAACTGTGGGAACTAGGGATTCATATTTTGTGGATCTCTCTCCACATATTTTCAGCAAAATTAGGGTGGAATAACTTTCCTCCCTAGGGTGCATCTTTCTGTCGAAGCAAAATCCAATTTTGAGGTTTTTCAGTTTTGGACCCAACACTGCTACCGAAAATTAGGGCTTTTCATAGAAGTGGAATTTTTCAGTGAGCCCAAGCCTGGATTGATCTCCTCCCAAATATAGAAGTTAGGGATCAATTTAAAATAATTTGGTTGCACAAAACTATGGAAAAGCAAAACCCTAATCTGCTCCTGAACCAGTACTGCAGGATTTTAGCTTCAAATCTAGATCTAACATATTGACCTGGTAAGATCTAAATTCTTTGTATTTACATTTGAGGTTCTCAGTTAAGATGTCTCATCATACCAAGGTTGATGAAAATATTGAGGGAGATGATAACTTCTGAGCTTGGAAGTATAGGATCTCCTTGGTCCTGGAAGAAAATGAGTTGGACTCCTATATCGAGGAGGAGGTTCCAGTTCCAGAGGGAGATGAGGCCAAGGCCTTACATAATAATAAGTTGGTTATGGAAAAGAGGATTATTGCATATTCTATCAAGGATCACCTCATTACACAAGTTTCCTCCCTCAAGACACCTAAAGCCATGTTTGATGCCTTAACCAAACTATTTGAAGGGAAGAACATCAATCGAAAGATGACTCTAAGGAACCAGTTGAAGAATTTCAAGATCCAGAATGAGGAGACCATCCAGTCATACTTCACAAGGGTCTCCCAGATCAAAGAAAAACTAGAAGTTGTAGATGAAGAAGTGGAGAATGCAGAAATTATGATGACAACATTGAATGGCCCCCCTAGGTCATGGGATTCTTTCATCCAAGGAATCTGTGCTAGGAAGAAGTTAGTCAAGTTTAGCAGACTGTGGGAAGAATGCTCTCAAGAAGAATCTTGGATAGAATCTCGAGAAGAAAATATGGGAAATGAAGATCAAGCTCTCATAGTACACTCCAAGAAAGGAAGAAGGGAAAAACATCATCACCAATGTAAGCATTCTCATCAGAAAGGTTCATCTAAACTCAGATGTTATACATGTGATGAAATAGGACACTTTTCTAGAAACTGTACCGTGAATAATAATGGATCCAAGAAGAAGAGGAACTCCAAAAGAAAACATCATGCTCACACTGCTGAGGATGATGATCCTCCAAGGAAGAGAGCAAAGCAAGAAAGTGAAGACTCTTCAAGTCAAGATGAATATGTTCTGATTTCTAATCTCATGGGAACTGTCACTCATGGAAGAAAATATTGGCTTATTGATAGTGGGGCTTCCAAACACATGACAGGTTTCAAGGAATCCTTTGAGAAACTATCTGAAAATAATTCACCCCATAAGGTGAAACTTGGGGATGACTACCAATATCCCATAAAAGGTAGTGGTGAATCCTCCTACAAGCTAGACTCTGGAAAGTCTATAAAAATGAAGGATGTTCTATTTGTACCAGGATTAAAGAAGAATCTTCTATCCATATCAGCACTGGATGCAAAAGGCATGAGGGTTGTATTCATAGATGGTCAAGTCATCATGTGGCCAAGAGGAAAGACTATTGACGATGCAATAGTGATTGGAGAACAAGAAGGAGGTTTATACAAGCTGAAGGGCCATTCAGAACAAGATATGGTCCATGCCACAGTAGAGCCAAATTAACTATGGCATAGAAGGCTCACACATGTACATTACAGAGCACTACCACTTGCAAGAAAATTTGTTGAAGGTATTCCAGAAATCCAAGCAAAACATGAAGGAGTCTGCAAAGGATGTGCGAAAGGGAAGAATACAAAGAAGACATTTCCAAGTAGCGAGAGCAAGGCAAAAGGAAACTTGGAAAACATCCACTCTAATGTATGCAGACCAATGTCATCAAGTTCACTAAGCGGGTATGTATACTATGTTTCTTTCATTGATTAATTTTCTAGGAAGACATGGATTTGCTTTATGAAGAACAAAGATGAAGTGTTCAGCAAGTTCAAGGAATTCAAAGCCTTGGTCGAGAACCACACAGAAAAGAAGATCAAGACCTTTTGATCAGATAACAGTGGAGAATTCACATCAAACGAATTCAAATACTTATGCAAAGAATCAGGGATTAAGAGGGAGTTTTCCACGCCTTACAATCCACAATAGAATGGGGTTGTAGAAAGGAAGAATAGAACTGTCATGGAAGCTGGAAGAGTGATGCTTCATGATCAGGATCTTCCTATGCATCTATCAGCAGAAGCAGCTATAACAACGGTGTATGTATAGAACCGTACTCCACACAGAGTACTCGAGAACAAGACTCCTAAAGAATTATTCTCTGGAAAGAAACTAGAAGTCAGCCATCTCAGAATATTTAGTTGTCCATTGTACATACATATACCAAAAGAAAAGAGAACAAAACTAGATCCTTCAGGAAATAAGGGTATATTTGTGGGATACTTTGAAAGCTCGAAGGCTTACAGAATATACTTCCTAGGTTACAAGAAGATCGATATCAGAAGGGATGTAACATTTGATGAAGACACAACTTACAACAAATTCAAGAAAAGACCTGCTGAAGAACCTGAAGAATCACAAGCTCCCAAAATTCATGATACAACCAGGAATGAAGGAATTCAAGAAGAAGATCGAGAATTTGAAGAACCACAAAGACTTGTAGATCCACCTCAGGAGAAGAATCCTCACAAGAGGAAACCTGCTTGGGTATGAGAAATTATCAAAGGTGCAAAATGATATGGGGCTCCAAAAGAGAATTACAGAGAAAGAAAGAGAACCAGATCCTACTCTGGATATGTAGCCTTACTATGTGATGTTATCGATAAAGAACCTTCCAGTTATGAAGAAGACATAGAATGGAAATAATGGAAGGATGCAATGATCAAAGAATATCAATCAATCATGAAGAACGATGTTTGGGATGTTGTCCCAAGACCAGAAGGGAAGTCAGTTGTAACTTCCAAATGGATCTACAAGATCAAGCATGCTGTGGATGGTAGCATAGAGAAATATAAGGCAATATTTGTGGCTCGTGGCTTCTCATAGAAGGAAGGAATAGATTTTGAATAAACCTTTTCTCCTGTAGCCAGATACACTTCCATCAGATCGGTACTTGCTTTGGCTGCAGTAATGAAATGGAAGATACACCAAATGGATGTCAAGACTGCTTTCTTGAATGGTGTAGTAGTAGAAGAAGTGTATGTAGAACAACCACTCGGTTTTGAGACACATGATAGGGAGTCTCATGTGTGCAGACTGAAGAAATCCCTGTACGGTTTGAAACAGGCACCCAGGACATGGTACGGCAAAATTGACAGCTTTCTATGTAGTTTAGGCTTTACCAAGAGTAAAGCAGATTCCAACCTTTACTACAAGGTTGAGGATGGAAACCTAGTGATGCTTCTACTGTATGTAGATGATCTATTTGTAACAGGTATGGATGGATTGCTGATACGAAGAGAAATATTGCTGCCGAATTTGAAATGAAGGACTTGGGAATGATGCACTATTTTCTAGGCATGGAGGTGTGGCAGAATGTGGAGGGAATCTCCCTCAGATAAGGGAAGTATGTAGTAGAGATCCTGAAGAGGTTCGGGATGACGGACTACAAGGATATGGCCACACCTATGGCATCGAACCTAAAGCTATTGAGTGATGCTTCATCAGAGATAGTTGATGATGCGATGTATCGTCAAATGATTGGGTCCTTGATGTATCTGACAAACACGAGACCAGATATTTTATTTATTGTGAACACCTTGAGCTAGTTCTTGACAGGTCTGAGACATGTTCACTTGATTACTGCAATGCATATTCTGAGGTACCTGAGGGGTACAATTGATTATGGGCTCAATTACGAGGTGAATCAAAAGATTAACCTGGAGGGTTATGTTGATTGCGATTAGGCAGGCAGTGCCATCGATAGGAAGAGCACTTCAGGGTGTTGCTTTAGAATGGGATCAGGTGTGATCTCTTGGTTTAGCAGGAAGAAATCCTATGTGGCATTGAGTACAGCTGAAGTAGAGTATGTCGTAGCTTGTTCAGCTAGTTGTGAGGTAGTATGGCTGTAGAAGCTACTGTCTAATTTATTTGATCTCCAGATGGATGCTACTTGTATACATTGTGACAACTAGAGTTGCGTGAAGTTGTCAGAGAATCCATTGTTCCATGACAAGTCTAATCATATCGAGATCAAGTATCACTATATCAGGGATATGGTGCATAGGGGAGCAATGAAGCTCCAGTATGTTGTGACAAAGGAACATATAGCTGATGTGTTGACAAAGCCATTAGCTATTGTGAATTTCGATTACTTCAGGGAGAAGCTTGGTGTTATTTAGATCAATATTTCCTCCAAGGGAAAGTGATGAGTCCCAGAGCCATTCTGTCATGGTGAGAGGATTGGTTCCTTCCATGGTCAGATGTAAGAGCTGAGCCATTCTGTCATGGTGAGAGGATTGGTTCCTTCCATGTCAGATATGAGTGCTGAGATCCATAGCTATTTTGAGTAGTAGGTCAGATGTAAGGGCTGAGCCATTTTGTCATGGTGAGGATTGGTTCCTCCCATGTCAGATATGAGTGCGGAGCCATTCTGAGGTGACTATAGGATTGGTTCCTACATGATTAGAAGTAAGTGTTGAATGCCATTCTGGGAATGGAGGCACCTGGTCAGTTACCAGGTAGCTCAGTATGGTACTGGGGGCCATTTTGATATGACTATAGGATTGGTTCCTACTTGATCAGATGTGAGTGCATGCCCTTCTGAACATGCATGTTGTATTGGTTCCTCGCATGTGTTAGATGTAAGTGTAGAGACCTTCTAAACATGCATGTTGGATTGGTTCCTCGCATGTGTCAGATGTAAGTGCAGATCCCTTTTGAACATGCATGTTGGATTGGTTCCTTGCATGTGTCAGATGTAAGTGTAGAGCCTTTTTGAACATGTATGTTGGATTGGTTCCTCGCATGTGCCAAATATAAGCGCTGAGCCTATTTGAACATGCATGTTGGATTGGTTCCTCGCATGTGTCAAATGTGAGTACTGGGCCTTTCTGACAGGGTTGTGGGATTGGTTCTCACATGGTTAGATTTTATTGTTGGGAGTGCCTTTCTGATATGATTATAGGATTAGTTCCTACATGATCAGATGTAAGTGTTCGGTGAAGACCTACATGGTGGCTAGGCCTACATCCAGCATCAAAAAGGGCTGGCTCTGTAGAACGTCCTGTGACGAGAAGAATCATGAGATAGCATCTGTGAATATTTAGTATTGATGATCCAGCAGAGATGATCCAGATCTAGAGATGATGCTCTAAAGATGATCCAGATCGAGTGATGATCCAAATCCAGAAATGATGCTACAGAGATGATCCAGATTGAGTGATGATCTAGATCCAGAGATGAAGATGAATTGAAGACAAGGAAGAATTGAAGACAAAGAAGACTTGAAGACAAAGATGACTTGAAGATGCAGATGACAAGAAGACCTAGAGAAGAAGACGAGTGATGAAAATTGTGTCGAGAGAATACATTCCTAGTTAAGAGGGAGTGTTAATGTAATTGTAACTTCAGAATGTATTCACTTGTATTTATCATCTATTGTAACCTGATGTTTATTCTGGAATGTTCTTGTGTCATGTCATTCCCCGATGTTCCTATCGGGAGAATCAATAATGTAAAAAAGTCATGTCAAGTCATTGTGGGTAACCATCCTATTGTCTAAGGGTTAAATTCCTCGCAGTTCTGAGGCACTAGGGTTATTAGACTCTCCTAGTGAGGTTGGCCCTAGTAAGGTTTTAGTCATGTTGGGATTAGTATAAATAGAGAGCTGGAATCTCTATTTATAACACATCTTATACACACCTAAGTGTAGCGCATAGTTGAGGAAGAGAAAGACACTGGGGCAAGAGGAAAGATCTTACTGCTGTTGGAAGATTGTCTTACTATTTTTGGGTTTCACTTTTGTGCTAATTCTATCTCAAATGAAGTTGCGGGGTTTTCTCCATTTATGGTTTCCCTGAGGTAAAACATTGTGTTCATTGTCTATTGTGTTTGATTGCTGTGCTTGTTGTCCTCTCAGTTAAATATCCTAATGATATGCTAGATTAATGTTGAAAAACAAACATTCTTGAGGAAGTTCAAGAATATCAGCCATTAGAAACCCCTGGCCCTCCACTAGTTTCAAACCTAATTAACACAATTTTTTCACTAATATGAGATCCGAATTTTGTTGACTTTATGGATCCTGCTCAAGTAAAAGCTCTCTTTGTAACCTCAGTAGATCCATTTATTTCGTAAATTGAAACTTCTACAATAGAACCTACTATCCCTCTAGGGTTTAATAAAAACACAATTAAGTAGAGGAAGATCTCTCCCAAAAAAGAACATTGGGATGCCTCCTTATCACCTTGAAAGGAGCCTCCTAGGTATATTTATGTTAAGAATCCAGCTTATATGGAGAGACGGGGAGAAAATGAAGATCATGATGAAGTTAGGAATGAAGAAGGAGAAGGGCAAAATCAAATTGAGGATACCTTTGGGTTCCCTATCCTAGATACAATGCAGGATGTAACTATGAAAAACATCCCTCCTTCCTCCTTTCCTACTTTCTATTGAAAAATTAATGAGGATCCGGACACACTCCTGTTCAAGTTTGATATCCTTTGTAGGAGTTACAATTATCTATAAGACGCTCACAAACTATAACTCTTCCCTGCTACACTCAATTCGCCTTGAGATGGTTCACAGGATTAGGAGAATCTTCTATCTGGACTTGGGATGATATGAAAACCTCATTCTTGCAAAAATATCAAGAATACTGCAAACCTAAGGACTCTCAATATGATATATTCAAGATACAACAACTTGAAGACAAGAGCTTGAAAGATTATCTCGAGAGGTTTATTTATACATTACATAAGTCTAAATATAATGACCTTCGAGAAGATGCAACACATACAGGGAATCTCCGAGGACTTGTTAGAGAGTCTTAATCTCATGGCAGCTGGTGATATTTCTCATGAAAATTTTGTATAGATCGGTGAGATGTGTAAAAATTCTTCTAGTAGTAGGGGGAAAGTTGTGAAAAAATTTCGAGAGCCTTTTAGTAAGAATATAAGAGGAAATGTTCCTAGTTCAAGCGAAATTGCAAGAGTAGAGTTAGGAAACCTATTGGAGAATTTTAAGACTAATATCTTAGGAGCAATGGGTTTCCAACTAGATGCTTTAAAATCCAAGAAAAGGTAGTATGAAGAATAAGCAGCAATGAGTATCTTTTGTCCAAGATGTAGAACTAAACATCCCCAAAGGGAATTTCCATTAAACAACATCTATGTATATCACATATGTACAGAAGAGAATCCAACAGATAACTACCCATCCTTGCTTGGATTGCAAGCCATCTATAAGAGTGGGATTGTAGCTGAAACATCTAGGAGGCCTCCCTGGAAACCTAGGGACCAACCAACATATCCAAACTTTTCACCACAACCTCTACCCTATTATCCTCTCTATCAACCACCTCAACCACCTAAACAATGGAACAATTCTAGCTAGCAGAATTGGCCATCTCAGTATCCTCCTCCTCAATTTCCATAACAACAATATTGGTCACTATTAATTTGTCACTGTGGTCTAGGAACTGAAAAACACAGTCTCACAAAGAATACAGACAAATATGCATAAAATTGGCAAAATGGTGCTGCAATGGAAGTAGCAGCTCTATATAATCAAATGAAAGAATGATGATACAATACAATGATCATGCCAGATGCATGAATTCCAAGACAATTCGAATTCCCAAGGAGGTCATCCAAATTGAATGAGTGAGTCTAGCTTAACTGAATGTAAGCCATGGTAAACAATCAAGTTAACCACTGATCAAAACCCTAATTAACTCAACTGAGTCCTAACTAAAGTCGGAGTGTAATAAATGACTGAGTCTAACTAAAAGTAGCTCAACCACATGTCACTTCAAGCCAACCAATAAGTGGTAGCGCATCAATGACTCCAATGAACCCCGATGAGGTTAACTGAAGTGTAACTGACCATCAAAAGCGATTGGAGGTGCCCCTGTTGACTCCAGTTTATTAAATATTAATTAAATAATCAATTTAATGAAAGGATGTCCCTTCAATGCTTTGTTTAACTATTTGTAACCATCAATTATTAATTAAGTGCATTTATGACACTCAGATCACCCCTAGAGTGCTCCAATTAGCCTCCCCGAATGAAGGAGAAGGCTTAGTTGGCATCCTTAACTGAAGGTAGGCATGGGTGTGCTCATGATGATGTCATAAAGTTCTCCTATGATGTCAATTAAGTCAATAAAACTTAGGATAGTGGTTTAACTAGGACAAATTGACCAAAATAAGTGTGTATGGTGGTAAATGTCTCCAACATCCCCCCCTTAAGCTATACTCAGGAGAAGTAGAAAACATAAAGTGCATAAAAATGCTAGGGTCCTAGAAATAAAGGCCATAGGTCACCCTGTACAATACTAAAACTCAAACAATGCTGAAAACAAACTATGTGAGGAAAAGAGGGAAAACCCAGTGGGAAATCCCCCCCCCTCAAGCTGAACACTGAAAGTAGTTGGATCACCCTGATGAACTCACCCCCAACAGTGAACGAAGGTAAGTGAAATTATTTTTTGAAAATATCTTGGTGACGATGTATGCAATATGCTCATCAGTCGGGAAGTATTGCAGAATGATGGTCCTGTCATGCACTAGCTCCCTGATATAGTGCATGTGTATCTCTACATGCTTGGTCCTCTGCCTGGTAACTGGATCTGTGGATATCTTAATAGCAATTTTATTGTCACAAAAGAGGATAGTGGACAAAGTACTACCAAGATCAAACTCTGAAAGAATGCCTTGCAACCAAACAAATTGGATGCAAGCATTCACCGCTCCTCGATACTCAACCTCTACTAAAGACAATGCTATGGTGGCCTACTTTTTGCTATACCAAAAAATGGGGACACCACCAAAAATGAAGACATATCTAGAAGTTGAATTCTAATCAATAGACTCACCTACCCAATCAGAATCTGTGTATCCAACCAGCTCTAGCTCAGAGTCTGCAGCATAGTGAATGCCGTAGGTCCTGGTTCCTTGAATGTACTGGAGGATACTCTTGGCTGCATTCCAATGAATATCATGGGGCTGATACATGTATCTTGATACAAAATTCATGGCATAACAGATATCATTCCGAGAATGAGTTAAGTACAACAATCTACCAATCAGTTGTCGATAAATAGTGCAGTCCATGGGAGGTGTGCTTTTTCCTTCTTCAAGGATGATCCCTGAAAGGAAAGGGAATGGAGAAGCTCTACATTCAGCCATGTTAAACTTTAATAACATATTTGATATGTATTTGGACCGAGTGACCATTATCCCATCAGAATGTTTCTCAATTTTGAGCCCCAAAATTGTTTTAAGAGCCCCAAATCGCTCATTTCAAATGCATTGTGAAGAGCAGTTTTGATGATTGAAATAGAAGAAACTGTGCTACCTATGATCAGTAAGTCATCAACATATAAAAAAATAATAATAAAATGGCCATCAAACTTCTGTATATACACATTTTGATCTTATGTACACCTTTGGAAGGTTTGCGAGAGAAGGAAGGCATCCATCTTGGAATACCACTCTCTTGGGGCCTGCTTTAATCCGTATAGTGACTTTTTTATCTTGCAAACCAAAGATGGATAAAAAATGTAGCCCTCAGGATGCTTCATGCATATCTCCTCATGAAGATATCCATGCATAAATGCTGACTTAACATCCATATTATGCACTTCCCAGTGCTTAGATGTTGAAATTGCCAAAACTAGGCAGATGGAGTCCATTTTTGCAACCGGTGCAAAAGTATCATGGTAGTGCACACCTTGGACCTGGGAGAAACCTTTTGCCACCAGAATTGCCTTATATTTTTAGTTGCTTCCATCTACAGAAACCTTATTCTAAAACATCCACTTTAATTGAACCAATTTCCTTCCCGGAGGAAGAGAAACTAACTCCCAAGTAGTGTTTTTCTGAAGAGAATTCATCTCTTCATCCATGGCAACTTGCCATCTCGGATCCTTTCGAGCATGGTAGTAAGAATTAGGGTCTAAAATTATCATCAAATAAAAATATTCAAACAGCAAATAATCAGGACAAGAGAGCGCAATACCTGCTCTATGGAAATCATACCGGGTTCTCCTTGGATCATCCGGATTTCCAATGTTATCTCCTGCGGAGGAGAGTGTCTGTGGGGCCCATGTTGGGAGATGATTTTGTACTTCAGGTTCTGATTTAGCATATAATGTTTGCTGTACACTGATATTGTAAATTAGAGGATCTAAATCAGGGTCATCACCCCCAATTTCATCATCTAAATATTCAGTAGAATAGGAAGGAAATTCAACAGTTTTCTCCTTCACTAGTTCCACCTCCTGAAGAGGCTCATCGAACTTGACACTCCTTTCGATGATGATATTTTTTTTTATATCCAGTAGCTTGAAACCTTTTGATTCATAAATATACCCAATAAATATACATTCTATGCTTTGCAGTTGCAAATCCCTCCTTTTATCAAGTGGAATTTGGGCCCATGCAGTGGACCCAAACACCCGCAGATTCAACATATCCAGCTTGTGTATGAAGTATGCTTTGAAAGGATTCTTCCCTTTCATGGATGAGTGTGGCACTCTATTCTGAAAATATGTTGTATCATTTTACCACCTAAGTTGTACTTAGTGGTTTTTTATCAAGAGAGCCCAGTGAACCGGACAAGGATAACTTGTTCGGACTTTAGAAGACCTTTGGAAGTACTTCTAGGAAGTGCTTGTTGTACTATGTCACATGTTCATACCCCATGGGGGAGTTGTAATAAATGTTCTAGAATGATAGTGTCTATAAAAGGCTCGGTCTCTTAGACTTTATTTGTCAATCCGATCAGCCCAGGGTGTTTTTTCCCTTGGTTATTATTGGTTGTTGAATAAACGACTGATAATTTCTAAGTTTTTCACTCCATACCTCCAAAGTTGGGGTGGTCGGCTTGACATTTAGGCATATTGAGGTTATTAGAGTCTATGTGTCAATGTATAAACATGCTAGGAATCATGGTCGAGTCATATGAACATGTCTAAGTCCCCCTAGATTTTTTCAACTTTTTTAATTTTTTTATTTTTTCAGTGCTTTTTATTAAAATTTAATTTTTCCAAAACTTAGGCTATTTTTTAATAGTTTAATTGGAAAAATTCGTTTTGTAATAAAAGTGGGCCAAATAATCTGTTTCAGTCATGTAGGTGCTCATTTTCAATCTAAGAGCACCATGTAAACCCATGGGCCCACTATTTCCTAGTTTTGAGTGATTTTCCATCACTCGGGTCAGAAAGCCCCAAAAAATCATTTATTGATTATTTTAATTAATAAATTGATGAATAATGGAGCAAATCCATAATCATAGATCAATGGATTCTCAGCCTATTTGATTGAAATCAATCAGATCTGAACTAGATTGATTGGATATGACAAATCCTTGACTGAAGGAGGTGATCAAATCAGATCCAGAGTTGATCTTCAGCAGCTTTTATGGGGAATTGCACCCTCTCTCTCTCCTCCACACATGTGGAATCTCCTAGATGCTCTGTGGACCGATGTGTCAGTTTATGGGTTGATGTGTCAACTCAATCAACCCCCTAGTTGACAAGTAGGCTCAGTTCAGCTTCAGATCTGCATTGATTGACTCTCCATCAGCTTATTTTATCTGTCTCCTTAGGATTTGTGCCCCCCCTGGGCTGGAGCTCCTAGTTTTTGTATATATCCAAGCATAATCCTCCTCTTCCAAGCTAGTTAGAGTTGGATTGAAGGGCTTGCTAATGTAATACTGTTGTAATCTTTTGATTGTTGGAATAAATAAGCTTTGGAGGCCAAATGGTTTAATGCTCTCATGCATGTGGATTAAGCATTTTCTTACAGTTATTGATGTTGCCGGATTTTCTCTCAATTTCTGCATCTGAACCCTATCTGGCTTGAATGATTCAGCTAAATCAATAGGAGTATAGTTGGGCAAGTAAGGTTACTTGTTTTTCTTATATCTCATAGCATATATGTTAGAATATCTAGATTATACATGTTTAATAAGTTTATTTGCATGTAATTATTGTCTCTTTTTCATATATATATCCAGATCTCATGAGGTTTCGTGCAGGATTGTGTGTTTAGCTTTTAGGTAGCAAGGATTGGACAAGCTGTGGATCTAGTTTGACTCCACTATACATCCAAAATCTTTGTGAAGACATTGCCCCTTTGTATTCCACTAACAAGTTTCCATTGCAGATCCATCCAACAACGAGCCTTTCCCCTTCTCTTCTTCATTTCTTTTAAAATCAATCTTTTGGTTACCTGTCTCTTCCTCTTATGATCAGATCTATTTCCAAGAATTGAATATATATTGTTAGATCTATTTTGTAAGAGTTTTCTTCTTAGATCTATAATTTCATAAAGAATATCAGTTCATAAAGATAGATCTAGGTGTAGGAAATTCCTTTTTTGCAAGTAGCTAAAGCATATATCCAAAGCTTTCTCATAAGGTAGCTTCCTTTTTTGTTCTTCAAAGATTTAAATTCTGCAATAAAAGTGCACATCTCATTGGCTGCCCAAATAGCAAGCCAAGAACCCAAGGAAAGCTTGCTTTCCTTGGTTCCTTTTTGTAGAAATTAGATTACCCCTGTTTAACAATTTTTACTTAGTTTTTTTTGGTAATTAGCGCAGTGACCCAAAACAATTTTAAAGTGTGGTTGGGCACATTTGATTTTAATTGCTCGCTGTGTTTTAGCAGGTCTAACATAACAGAGAAGGAGACTCTACGGATTAACCAGAGCTTCCCGGAAGCTTCCCCCACCACTGTGTTTTAATTCAAGCTTGTTACAAGCTTATTGTAAGCCTTTGGATCCTAGATAACAACCAGAGCTTCCTGGAAGCTCCCCCCACCACTGTGTTTTAATTCAAGCTTGTTACAAGCTTGTTGTAAGCCTTTGGATCCCAGATAACAAGGACCAAAGTGCATCAATTTAAATTTGCTGATATTGTAAATTGCTGCTAATAAAAAGAAGAGGTCTTTTTGAATAGGCTCTTTGGAGCCTATTCACCATCCCCCCTGGTGGGATTTGTGTCGGTGTCAATTTTTTAGTTTTTGTTCATCTCTTTTCAATCTAGCGTAGTTCTAATCTGCAGGGTAGTATACTTTGATTTATTATCATTTCCATATTCCATATTTGAGATTTCAAAGTAATCTTAATACTTACCCCACGACTTCTCGATTGACCCGAAAGGGGAAAGAGATGCGTGGTAGGACTAATTAGAAAACTGGAATTGTGTATCTATGTTTTCCTTTTCATCAATTGTTTCATTAGCTATTATAAAATTGACCCCTCCTTGATTCCCTGATTGAGATCCACTTGGATCGAAAGAGGTTCTTGGAGGGTTTTCTTTTTAACAAGAACACCCATCTCAAAATTTACTAAAATTGACAAGACTCTGGTGTGTATGCTCTGCACTTGGCTGCGGTTCATCCAATCAGTCAAACTGTATCAAAAGCACTTGAGTGACTAGAATAATTAGGATTCACTCTCCCAAATTGAAAAACCATCAGGTGAAAATACAACACCTAGGTCAAACCATTATGGTGGCAAAATACCCAAAGGAAGCGGGAACTCCTGAAAAGTGACCTCGGGGTGCCGATCTCTGTAACACCCTAATAGGTGCGTTATGAACAATAGCCCCAAGAATCCATTCAGCCCACATATTCCTTGCGGGTAGCCGAGAAGGTTTAGTTTTGGACATACTCCAAGTACTCTCGGGTATATCTGGAGTCCACCCCTTCACCTAATTTTAATCAACTCATATTTCACATTAATTCAAAACGTACCAAGAGGAAATTGCAAAACATTCACTCCAAGCACATGCAAGTACATTTACTATATTTTGACTCCATTTTAAGGGACTGGCTATTTTCTTTCTATATATATATATTGTGTCTCGGCATTGTGATTTCATGCGCTCATTTTGTATCTTGTCATCTATGGTTGTTTATGGTTAAAATTCAAACTCCTAAGTAACTCATTCAATTTAACATCACCATACTAAATAATTTTTCCTTAGTAACTTAATAGGGTCTACCCCCCTTGGCTTTGTTAGGAGTTGAGCCTAAACGGAGGAGTCAAGAACAAGGTGATAGCCTTGACTCGAGACTTGCCCCCAAGGACACATCGAGTGGCTTGAATATTTCTACCACATGACCCAGGTGTGTGAAAGGAAGTAACACAGCATGCATGGATTCATCCCACAAATTTGCAGCCAACTTCTTTGATTCCAACATACAGGTGGTCATCTCCTTGAGAGACTGATTCTTCCTCTCCGCTACACCGTTTTACTGGGGAGTGTAGGGAAATGAATGTTGGACCTGAATACCACTTTGGGAATATATGTGCAGAAAATCATTACTTACATACTCCCCACCGTTATCATATCTCAAGATCTTGATCTTTTGGCTAGATTCATTCTCAATCAAGGCCTTCAATTCAGTGATTTTTTCACAGACTTTCGACTTCTTTTTGATAAAGAAGACCCATGTGTACCTGGAAAAATCATCAATGAAAGTTAGAATGTACCTTGATACATTCATGGATGTGATAGGAATGGGATCACAGATATCAGAATGTATTAGTACCAAGATTCATGATGCTCGGCTTGCCTTCCCCCGATCGAACTTATGCTCAAGGTGCTTTCCAACAACACAGCTCTTGCAAATTCCAGTGGTTGCTTTGATGATGGGGAGGCCTTCAACCATAGAATTATTCTATAATTGCTGCAAGTATTTGAAGTTTAGATGGATGAACCTCTCATGCCATAGTCTACTATCTTCATTTCCATGAGTCAGCAATGTGGTGGGCTATGCATCCGTCACAAAATGGGAGAACTCATAGGATTTTGCATGATGGTTTGCAAGGCCTTTTGCAACAAGTTTTCTGGATGCAATTTCTGTGATCTCTACATTATCTGAGCTGAAGGAGACTCTCTTGGGCACTCCCATATGTTTCATTTGATAAACACTAAGAAGGTTTGATGCCAGAGATGGTATGTACAGAACATTTGAAAAGTAGCCATGTTCAATATCAACAATACCTTGTCCTTCGGAAATGATGGTGGAGTCATATCCCATGTGGATGAGAATGGATTTTTCAGTCTCCAAAGATGAGAAGGAGTCTCTTTCAGCCATCATGTGGTTCAAAGCTCCAGAATCTATCAAGAGTGCTTTGGACTTCTAAGTGCTTTCCGTGAGGGCATGACCTCTTTCATGTTGTGGTTCCCGATCTTACTAATCTCTCCTCCGAAATATTTTCAAAATATTGATGTGATTTCTCTCAAGGAGAGAGGTAGCTTCATCAAGTTTCTTTTTCATGCAGGCATGTTCAAGGTGGAATCCTTTCCCATAGTATGAACACTTCATTTTTTCCTTTCCATGATGCCCTTTTCCTTTGTCCTTCTTTGAGCTGAAAGACTCTGCATGCTGCTGGTTTTCAACTTTAGGCTTGGGAGCTTCGAATTTGGTTTTTGGGTTCTTCTGCTACTTTCCTTTAGCCTTCAGATCTTTGGGCCTCAAGACATGGAAGGCTTGATCACGGGAGGATCTGATTATCCCCATCTGGACAAGCTTATCATGTTCACTGGTTAGGGACTCAATGAAGGCATTGAGAGAAGGCATCTTCCATCCAAGGGTTGTGAGCTTCGCTACATAAAATGTAGAGACAAAAAACAAATAATCAGCTCCAAGTTTGGAGAGTATGGTGAGGATGAGCTGATAATCCTCCTTCTCCACCTTAAATTGCTTCAATAGTAAGACAATGTGCTTAAACGTTGTCAAAAAGTCATTCAAGGTCTTGAAATTGGAAGGATGGAGAGACATCAAATCATTCTCAAGCTCATATACTCTGAAATCATCCTATTTTCCATACAGGGTTTCCAATTTGTCCCATATTTCCTTTGAAGTCTTCAATCCTGGGAGATGGAAAAGAATATCCCAAGAAATAGAGAGGCATAAGAATCCAAATGCTTCATCTTTCTTGTTCAAGAATCTAGCTTTGTCTGTCAAAGAAGCAGGATCTTCTTCAGTGTCCATAGTGACTCTATAGATTCCTCTGGCACGTAGTTGGATCTCCATGTCTCCTTTCCATGAGTGGAAATTGAACGGAGTCAAGAGTTCTATGGAAGAAGCCATCTGAAATTGCTGGAGTGAATGCTTTCACTTGTTAAAAACCTGCAAATCACAAAAAAAGGGGCACTGTAAGGTCTTACAACCTGCACATTTTAGTCTTTCATGACACCCAACATAGTTCATCAAGCAAGCTTGACCAACAATTTCCTTACTTGGGGTATTAAGTGGTAAGCCTTGGCTTCTGGTGCAGTGCTAGAATTTTTGAGCTTTGCTCAATTTTTCATGCAAGATCTGTCAAAAACCTTGTTTTTGAGAGATCTAAGCTTCATCCCTCCATGAGCTCTGATACCATATTAATTTGTCACAGTGGTCTAGGAACTGAAAAATGCAGTCTCAGAAAGAATATAAACAAATATGCATAAAATTGGAAAAATGGTGCTGCAATGGAAGTAGCAGCTCTGTATAATAATATGAAAGAATGATGATACAATACAATGATCATGCTAGATGCATGAATTCCAAGACAACTCGAATTCCAAAGGAGGTCATTAAAATTGAATGAATGAGTCTAGCTTAACTGAATGTAAGCCACAATAAACACTCAAGTTAACCACTAATCAAAACCCTAATTGACTCAACTGAGTCCTAACTGAAGTCAGAGTGCAATAAATGATTGAGTATAACTGAAAGTAGCTCAGACACATGTCACTGCAAGCCAACCAATAAGTGGTAGCACATCAATGACTCCAATGAACCTCGATGAGGTTAACTGAAGTGTAAATGACCATCAGAAGTGGTTGGAGGCACCCCTATTGACTCTAGTTCATTAAATATTGATTAAATAATCAATTTAATGAAAGGAGGTGCCTTCATTGCTCTGTTTAGCTGATTGTAACTATCAATTATCAATTAAGTGCATTTATGACACTCAGATCATCCCCAGAGTGCTCCAGTTAGCCTCCTCGAATGAAGGAGAAGGATTAGTTGGACTCCTTGATTGATGGTAGGCATGGGTGTGCTCATGCTGATGTCATACAATGCTCCTCTAATGTCAATTAAGTCAATAAAACTTAGGATAGTTGTTTAACTATGCCAAATTGACCAAAATGAGCGTGTATGGTGGTAAATGTCTCCAACAGTCACAAGGATGGAGAGGAAAACCATATCCTTAGCCATTAACTGTCCCTACACCTAATCCTCGTTATCCTTAGAATCAAACAAATTTCCAACAAATGCCACCTGGATTTTTACCTCCAGTTCCTTTTATCGCACACCAACCCCATCACTTTAAAAATGCAAATCCTCCTTGACTGACATTATTACCTACACAGCTGATACCTAACCCTAATAGTAAACCATCTCAATCTCTTAACAACATTGAGTTGCAAACTCTTCCCTCATACCTTATCTCGACTGTACCTATACATGAAATTTAATTACAATCGGGAAGAGTTGTGAATAATAAACCCAAGTCATCAGTCATCATCCAGGAACCAAACGAAGAAGAAGAAGATTCAAGTGAACCCACAAATGATGCTATTTTGGAGGATGTGACCATTCCAAAGGTTCCAGTACACACCCATCCTCCATAAGAAACTATTCAGGAGCAAAGAATTCCTCCATTTCCAGAAAGAGTAGTAATAGAAAAACCTGTAGTTCATTCGGAGTATAATATTTTGAATGAATTAAAGAACATTTGTATTAAGATCCCTCTATTACAAGCTATCAAATATATACCCATCTATAGTAAGGTAATGAAATAGCTATGTATTAAATTCTCAGGAAAGAAGCAAAAGGACCCTCTACAATTCATGTTATAGGAGAAATGTCTGAATGTATGATAGGTCAGTCCCGGATTGCAAAATATACAAATCCAGGAACCCCAGTAGTGACTGTAATTATAAACAACACCGCCATAGAAAATACATTAATTGATTTAGGATCCGCTATTAACATGATGACCACCGCATTTTTAGAAGTTTTACAGTTAGGACAATTTCTTCGACCTACCCCTTCCATCCTAGAACTAGTAGATCTCACTACGGTAAAACCTGTTGGAGTCCTGGATGACATTGTTGTATCAGTAGCTTCATGGGAATACCCTATCGACTTTATGGTCATAGAATCAAAGGATCCTTCTAAAGGACATCCTATTATCTTGGCAAGACCATGGTTAGCCACCACAAATGCTTTTATAGGGTGTAGGGATGGAGAGATGACTATTTCCAATGGGTTTTCCACACAAAAACTTCTTTTATACCCCTTAGTACAAACAATAACTAAAAATTCATGGTGGTCAAATTTTTATTTTGGGGATGAAGACTTTGATGATCTATCCCTTCTAATTTTTCTTTAGCACTTCAGGAGCAGACCACTGAGAATGTATTAAACCAGTTTGTCTCTTCAACAACCTGTACAGATTTCCCTCAGTCCTTTGCTCAACTCGATCAGATTTTTGGAGATGAGTTTTAAGAGAATATGGCTCTCTCAATGTTTACAGAAACACCATGTGTCTTCACAATTGAAGAGCATATAGGACCATATACCATACCTTGTGAGGTTGGATTTGAAAAATTCTTACATATAAACGTTGGATTAAGTGAAAACCAACAAGAATAGCTGCTTAAAGTTCTTAAGAAACAAGTTGGAGCATCCACATGGGAATACATCAATATGAAGGGTATACACCCTGATACCTATATCCACCATATTTATATGGATCCAAGCATATCACCTGTAAGGCAGCCACAGAGGAGGATGAATGCTGCTCTAAAGGATATAGTAAAAGAAGAATTACAAAAACTCTTCACTGCTGGCTTTATCTATCCTATTTCTGACAGTAAATGGGTATCTCCTTTAGTAGTAGTTCGAAAGAAAGTTATAGGGAAATGGTGTATTTGTGTTGATTTTAGGGAATTGAACAAAGATACTTTGAAAGACTACTTTCCTTTTCCTTTTATTGATCAAGTGTTAGATACGCTTTCAGGTAAACAATACTTTTCCTTTCTTGATGGATATAGTGGATAGAATCAAATTCTAATAGCACCTGAAGATCAGGATAAGACCACTTTTACATGCCCTTGGGGAGAATTTGCTTATCGAGTCTTTCCCTTTGGCCTATGTAACACACCTGCCACTTTTCAGCGAGAAGTCTTAGGAATTTTCTCTGATCTTATACATGACTGTGTTGAAGTATATATGGATGATTTCACAGCCTATGGTAACACCTTTCAAGAATCTCTCGACAACCTAGAGAAAGTTCTGATCCAATGTCAAGAGACAAACCTGGCCCTTAGTCATGAAAAGTGTAAAATGTTACTAATAGAAGGTATAGTTTTAGGACACCATATTTCTTCGCAAGGAATTAAGGTAGACCCTTCTAACATCGATGTAATAGTTGGCCTTCCCTCTCAAAAAACCCAGAAAGAGGTAAGAAGCTTCCTTAGTCATATAGGCTATTATTGCCACTTTATTGAAAATTTTACTAAAATAGCTGCACCAATGTTTAAGTTACTTATAAAGGACTCAGAATTCTAGTGGACAAAATCCTATCAAAATGATTTTGAAATATTAAAAGCTAAACTATCGGTGGCACCAATACTTAGGGGTCCTGATTGGTCCCTTCCTTTTCACATATCTACCGATGCCTCTGATATGGCCATAGGAGGAGTCCTTGACCAAAAAGAAGGACAAGCACCTTATTCCATCTACTTTATTAGCAAAAATATGACCCCTGTCGAATTAAATTATACCATTACCGAAAAGTAATTTTTGGTAGTAGTTTATTCTTTTAATAAATCTCATCATTATATCACAGGTTATGAAGTTTTTGTGCATACTGATCACTCTGCAATTAGATTTTTGATGAATAAACCAATTACCAATTGTAGAGTGACCTAGTGGCTTCTTTTAGTGCAAGAATTTAACATTGTCGTCATTGATCGACCTGGTAAAGAAAATCTCGTAGCAGATTTCCTTTCCCATATTCAGCATGAAGATGGTACTAAACCAGTTGACGACACTTTTCCTGATGAACATCTATTTGCTGTATCTGTTCAAACCCCTTGGTTTGCAGATATTGCCAATTATATAGCAATAGGGAAAATACCAAACCATTTGTCTCCACATGAGAAGCATTGTATTATAGTTCAGAGTATTAATTATTCTTGGTTTGATAACGATCTCTTCCACACTGATCACGATCTTATTATTTGACGATTTGTACAGGAGGATGAAATGACAGACATCCTCCATGCATGCCATGATTGACCATGTGGAGGACATTTTTCTGATAAGAGGATAGCATATAAAGTCTTACATTCTGTTTATTATTGGCTAAGAATTTTTAAGGATGCTGTCAAATATGTTAAAGGATGCAATAATTTCCAAAGAATGGGTAGACCTACGTCATCCGATCAAATGCCTTTACAACCCCAAGTCATGATAGAACCTTTTGAGAAATGGGCTCTTGATTTTTTAGGACTAATCTCTCCCATGTATCGTAAAAAAAATATATCTTAGTTTTTATGGACTATGTCACAAAGTGGGTAGAAGCTAAATATTTATTTAGAGCCATAGAGAAATCGGTGGTAGAATTTATATATGAAGAAATATTCACCCAGTTTTGTGTACCTAGAGAAATTGTCACAGATCAAGGTACTCAATTTACTTCTAAATTAATGAAAGAACTTTCTATGAAATATGGGATTCGACATTGAAAATATTCACCTTATCATCCTCAGGCTAATGTTCAGGTAGAATCAACTAATAAAGTATTAGAAGCCATTTTAACTAAGACCATTCACTTACATCATAAGGATTGGGTAGATAGACTCCCAGATGTAACACCCTGGTTTTGACCCCGTTGCATTAGAAGTATATGATGTATATATTGTAAGTGACCATGGTGTGGAGCTAAAGGCCAAGGCCCCACCATTGATCGGTTATGCTATGTTTTGGATTTAAACTTGTCACCGATGGTATATCGGGGCATGCGGCATATATTATGGTTATCATCATGTAAATATGCGTCTATAATTAATTAAAATGAACAAAACCAGCTACGGTCATGGAAACTAAATCGAAAGGGGCATTATTTTCACAAGGATAAGGATGTGGGGGAATTGCCAAACCTTGGGTCAATGAGGGAAAATACCCATGTGTCTTCTTCCCTTGTTTTTATTGCAACCACTTTCATTAATAACTGCTACTGTTAGTTGAGGCAGTTATGGTTGGGAGTGGAGTGTGGTAGGACTGTCATTCCATGCCCACACCCACACTCCAGCAGTATATTGAACCTCACGTTGGGGGGAAATAATGACCACGAGGCATTCTCTTCACTCACGCAGACATTCTTTCCCACGCGCCTGTGCAGAACACTCATGCACTCCAACTCGCAGCCCTCCATTGTTTGTTCATTCACGCACAAGCGGAGCTATTCATCTTCACGCATGAACCATTTTCCTATTCATCATTCTCTCATGCACAAGAATTTCAGGGTTTTCCCACGTCAATCTTTTCCCTGCGGAGTCCCGGATGCTGTGGCTGTATCCTTTTCCCACGGACTGATTTGTGGGTCTTGCATTGTGTTTGTCATTCACGCACTTTCAATTTCACGTCTTATGTGTTGTTTCTCATCTCACGCATAGATTGAGAGTCAGTATTTCTCTCTTCCTCTACATGGTATTTATGCGTTTTCTTAGTGATTGCGCTGCCTAGGACGGGCTGTGTTCCCCATGTTTGTTGTGAGCTGTGCTCACTGATACATTTCAGGACTGTTATTTTCCCACGTTGTTGGCTATGTTTCCGTGGTCTTCCTTACATTTTTGGGACTGTTGTAATTTCACCTGAGAGTCATTTTGGCCACGATAGGGCCAAGAATGACTCAAAAAATGTCTTCCCTGTCTTAAGCTGTAAATAGCTGATCAATTTCCTAAGTGAAATGGTTGGTCTTCGGACTGTGTTGGGAGAAGGGATGGGGGCTTCATTTGCTTGATAAACCTGGTGGCTGGAAACCACACAGACAGAGCTAGAGGGCTGGCCTTCTTCTCCATCACCCCTAAATAGCATTGGAAGGGAATGCAAGGCCTGAGGGACTGTGTAGCAGAGAAGGGACTGTTTCCTTGTGTTGGGTGTGTGTGGATGTCTTAGAGGTCAAGCTAGTTCTGGTGTAGGTGTTCCTAGCTCTGTAATGAGCTCACCAGCTTAGCATTGAGCCTTTCCCAACTCCTTGATGGCCTGATAAACCCAACTTTGTTGGCTTGGATTTGTGTTTGTATATCCTTGTCTATGTGTAATCCTACTAGTTCTCTTATTCCTTGGATAATCATGCCCAGCTCAGGGGTGGTAGGGTTGCTGAGATATTAAGGAGCACGCTGGCCTATGGTTGGGTGGAATGTTGTAGCGACGTAGCTGGTTACAGAACGAGTTCATCATAAGATAAGTGATCTTGTCCATTTTTACTTCTGCAACTATATTTTCTGTTAATGAAAATGACGAACATGTTAAATGAATGCTTGAAGGAATGCATGTTAATTCCGCTGTGCAAGACATATAATTGTAGCTGTGAATGTTGAATAATTGCATCTGTGCATGATAAATATTTGTGTGTGCATATTCTAGTTCAAAGTCTCGTTTAAGCATTTTGTTTCAGCAATTTTTATGCATGTACATGTTCATGGGTGGTTATCCCGGGTGGTCAAAGCTTGGATCGCATCTCCTTTGCCAGTCGGAGGCATGGGGACATGACACCAGAGGCTTTATGGGAAGGCTATAGGATAACATGGAGAAACACTACTGGACATACCCCCTGTTATAAATAGATCTTGTTCTTATTTTATCTATTCTTTTTGTCCTAATTTTCAACCGTTGGTTTAAAATGATTTTACATTTGATGTTGATTTTAAGAACTTTTGACAATCAGTAATTTTGGTTGGATTTAATGCTTTTAATGGTTGAATTATTTCATTAGTTTAGTTTTAAGGTTTGTCTTTTGTTCTTATTATTTAATATGTATATCTTTAAGGTTTCAAAAACTTATAATACAATTTTATTCCAAGTTTTCTTTATAATCTAACTCTCATTTTTTAGTCCTTTGTCAAATATTTTCATGAGGAGATTCCTGTAGCAGCTCTTTTTTTATTGTTTTTGTCATCATCATTGGGAGAATATTATGAGTTGATTGAAATAAATTATGGAAAACCAAAAGAGGGTTTTTTCCAAAACAGACTCATTCACAAAACCTTCTCTCATTTTTGCAACAACTGTTATCGTTTGAGAATTCGAATTCATCTTTGTGGCCTATTTTTAGGGTTTGAATTATTTAATAATTTCTTGTTTTAGCCACACATTTCCAGCACATATTCCGATAAATTGAAGGGGAATTTTAAATACCAAGAGTGGTTTTTTTTCATAACAGACTCATTAAAAAATCTCTCTCAGTTTTTGCACAAGTGTCCCAGATCGAGAGATATGAAGGTGTATTTGAGACCCAAATTTTCAGAAATTCACCAAATTTCCCAAATCTGATTTGCTATTTTTGGGTTAATTGTCTTTAAATATTTTGAGTTATCATGTAACTAATTGATGTAGCTATTTAAAATTTTGACCTAGAATGTAGTTATGGAACTCATTTACCTTTGTAATGATAAAAGGAAGACAAACATACAGTTTTGTGGTGGGATTTTTCACTCAAGGAGAGGCTTTTGGAGCTTTGATTTCTCAAGCTAGCATTTATAACTCTTATGTAAGTGGATGACTATTATTGATTATATATAAACTGATAAGACCTTTTACCTATCATGCTTTTTCATTTATGATCTGGTCGATTGCTCAGTCTACAATTTCATTTCTTGTTTAAAGGTTTATTCATGTAAATGATTGTAGCTTGTGGGTGGAATTAGTATTTCATGTGTAATGTTTATGGATTATTGGGATGTGTTTGATCCCCATTTTATCCAACTTGCATGATTCAGTTCTTTATTAGCTTGTGGATGTTTATTTCCTCCTTGCTGATGAAGTTTTTAAAATCAAAACCCTTAAAACCAATTTTATTTTATTTTTATTTGAGATTGTGTTGGCTTGCTATTCTAGTAGTCTGAGAACAATTTATGGCACTAACACCCCCTATGAGTTAGTATATGGAAAACAAGTCCTTTTACCTATTGAGTTTCAATTTAAAACTTTTTGTATGGCAACACAATTAGGCATTAATTTGGATGAAGCATAGAAATAACGAATATTACAAATTAATGAGTTAGACGAAATTAGGGAAGATGCACTTCAAAGAACAATGTTAATATAGAATCAACGAAAAACATGGCGTGATAAATTTATTAAGGAAAAGAAGTTTAATACTGGATATTGGGCACTACTATTTGATTCATGGTTTAAAAATTTTAAAGGGAAATTGACTACCCATTGGATGGGTCCATAGGAAGTAGTTACAAATTTTGACAATGGATCAGTAAAAATTAAAACAATTGATGGCTCAGAAATTTCCTTTGTAGTAAATGGACATAGACTTAGGCTCTATCACCAACCGACATCTAAATAGGATTTCATACAAAATGATTGGCAGCAAAATGAAATGGAATTAATTGAAGGGGAAGCTATTCCTCCTCCTCTTGATGCTTGAAATATTTTGGGTTAGGATCATTTATATATATGTACATATGTGTTTGTTGCTTTGAATAAATAAGAGTCATTTCTAATAGGTTGTGTTATCAACCCAAATGGCACTTCTCCGTCCGAGTGCCAACACTTCATATGTTAGCACACAAAAGGACACTTATGGATTGAAGGTTTCCTAAACACTATAGATGGGAATGACATGAGATGCATTCACTATACGACTAGCTTTCCATTTTACCTTTTCATATGTTGAATTCCGTACGTGACTATCTCCACAGCAACTCGTGTACATACGCGACTATCTCCACAGCATCCCGTGTACTGTACGCGAGTATCTTCATTGCAACTCGCGTACAGATATGTATGCGGGTTTCCCTTATAGCAACTCACGTGTCATACGCGGGTTGCCAGTATCAATACTCATGTACACATCTATTCGACATTAAAAATAATAAAACATGATTAATTGAGATTTGTTAAGCCCTAATCATTAACTTATTAACTGTCTCAACATCGTCAACCTTCGAAATTGCTCTATTTCCTAAAGTATAAATAGAGGCCTTGGGGAGGGCATTAATAAAATCAATCTTGGAGAAAAAAGTTATGCTGGTGGTATATCTTTAGAAGTATTTGGAGTAGCAGAACTCAGAATCCTTTGGTTGCAGAGGAGTCCTTGTTTCAAGCGTTGGGTTTTACACTTATCTCATTCACTATTGTTAATAAAGAGAATTCTTCTTCCAACCTTGTGTTGAGTCTCTTTCATGTATCATTGTTTGATGAATATTTTTTATTAAGCACTCTATATATTATTCATCTAACTTGTTATATATACATGTATAAGATTGTACATGGAGAATTGTCTCTTTGCAGGTGAAGGAGGTGCATCCCTGAAAGATTTGGAGAGGAGCAGAGTGAGAGAAGACAAAGCTTGGATCAACCGTCATTAATCGGGTGAGTCCATCATATCTTCCTATTTCCTTTCTGTAGCTAGGGTTTTACCCCTAGCTTGTGCGAATGAGCACCTACTAAGGAGAATGGATTCCTTAGTAGCAGTTCAATAATATGTGAAATAAAAGATGCTAAACAGTAATAAAAATTAATCTAAACATGTTCATGAAGCAAAACAACAAAAAGTAAAGAATGATTTTTTATTGATCTGACCTCCAATGTGGAGGTTGGTGAAGCCCGTTGCGCTGATCCGAGAGGTTGCTCCAAGCTCCAGCTGCTCCTTCTCTTTCTCCAATGGTGGAAATGGGCCAAAAGGGGCTCTCACGGTGAAAGTAGCTCAAGGGTGAGCTAGGGTTTCAAGAGCAATTTTGGCAGAGGCAGGATACTTGTGATTGTGGACGGAAATAAGGGGTCTCCATCACTTATTTATAGTGGTGGAGTGCCGGTTTAGGGTTAGGGTTTCAGCTGTTTAGGGTTTTTTCCTCCTTTTCCTCATTATTTTATATTTTTTCTTCCTTTTTGGAGATTTTTGCTTTTTTGGAGGAATTTTGGATATTTTTGGAGAAAAAGAGGGTTTTATGGCCTTTTGGAGGCATTTTAAGCCTTTTGGAGGCTTTTTAGATGGTTTTATGGGTTTTTGATGGAAATATGGTAGGACAATGGACAAATGAGCCATGTAATGGGGTAGATGAGGTAGTGAACCCTTTTTGGGTGTTAACAGATTGCCCCCTAATGTGCGAGGGCAGGAGCTCATCGTATGGCCGATGGACATCATAAGTCATATTCGTTTTTCCTGGGGGGTGGAGAAGAGAAGGAACCAACTGAAGCTCGGAACAACAATCTCGAACCAACTTCAAGGACTGAAAAGTACATAACCTCAATAATGGATGAGGAATCATTTGATAATCTGGACGAGGCGGGCATACCCATGATCGTATCAAGATACATAAAAATAACTGTGAGGCCCCAAAAGATGGACCTGTAGGATACATAGAAATCCACTGTGTATATGATAAGGGTCCAGAAGGGACACAAATCTGGAACATACTGCTGGGCTGACCATGTCTAAGCTGAACAACTGATGCACTGGAATGACAGCAGTGCTACTGAATGTGGTTCCAAAGGAACTAATGAGCTGTTGGATCAAAGTGACAATAGTCATACTTGCAATGGTACACTGATCTGGAACTGAACTGGGTGCTCAAGGAAGCATGGAACTGGATGGCTTCCGAATACAATCGCCAACGTAGCCCGGACATCCATGGGAACACATAACTGGCTATTCCAAAGTGACTCACCAATGTGCTAGAGTCGGGGGAAATCCAGGGTCTTCAACACATAATGGAAAGGATATACATCCTACGCAATTCTCAACGATGTGATTAAGGTGCTGAAGTCGAGCATGTGAGAAACAACTATTTGGAGAGGCAATGATGACTCCTCCCAAAATGGTCCGTAGGCACTCACCACAGATGGTGATGGGTCCAAGGCGCAGGGGCCTCTAGGTCTATCCTCTGGAATAGAGGGGTTGTCATCGATAGAGGGAGACCTGCAACTATCAAGGCAATGATGTTTCCTTGATAGGAGCGCGAGGTGACAAAACTGAACTGTGATAGTACTGATGGTAGGAGTGATAAACTGGGGGGAATAACTGGGCAAGTAGAGCGGGTGGACTCAAACTTCCTTTGTTCAGAGTATGATGGCAGGGATGATCGGGCAGCATATGAGACTCACTGGTGGTAAAGGGATCATAGCGGTATAGGATATGAGGGTGAATGGGCTGAGGGAGACTCAAGCTGTGGTAAAATGGCAGGAGATTGCAGAATACTCTGAACAAAGGAGACCTGATTGGAGGTGCTGCCGAGAGGATTGATCATAGCGCTAAGAAGCACGGGGGGACTTCTTCATGGGTTAGGGAACTAGAAGAAGTGTGGATATAAAATGGTACTATCATGTGGATTTTATGAGCCCAGGACAGTTCATGCTCGTGGTTTCTTTCAATTTGAAGGAGTCTGAAAGCAAATAAGAAGACTATGAAGTAATAGAATGGTACTGTCGTGTGGATTTTATGAGCCCAGGACAGTACATGCTCGTGATTGCTTTCAATTTTAAGGAGTCTAAAAGAAATAAGAAGACTCTGAATTAATGGAATGGTACTGTCGTGTGGATTTTACGAGCCCAGGACAGTGCATGCTCGTGGTTGCTTTCAATTTTAAGGAGTCTGAAAGCAAATAAGAAGACTCTGAATTAATGGCCAGGCAAGGAGGAAGTGTTCAATCAAGGAATATTTATGATGACCAGGATTGAGGGGGGGGGGGAACACTGGTGGGCCTCCTTGCGGGGTGAATGAATGGTGGAAAAATAATGAAACATTTGTAGTATGACAGGAGTGGATGGCTCATGTAAAAAGTGTGAAATAATCTGATGACGGCCGATGTGGCGCGCAAATCGATGCGGCAAGGTGTAGGGACGCAATGTTGAAATTGTACCAAGTGAGAGTGAGAAATGATCTCAAGCATCATCACGAGCTCGGAAAAATGAATCCAGCAATATGAAAAGTGTTAAAAACGGAGAGCGGCCGAAGTGGTGCACAAACCGAGGTGACTATTGTTATCGAAAAAATGGGCAAAAAATGACGTAGAAAAAATAATGCAACTAGGTGACCATCGTGACGGTCTCGTCGTGCTGATTCCAATGGTGGAAATGGTTCAAAAAATGGACTTCGTCTGGGTTCAGAATAGCCAAACAAGAGGAAAGTCAACGGACTATAAATAGTAAGTGGGACGCTGTTTCTGACGAACGGGGGGTACATCAGGCCATGTGTCGATGTGGTGCTCTATAATGGCAGGGTCAAGACCAGGCATTTCAGTATAGGACCAGGAAAAGACATCACGGAATTCTCTGAAGAGTTTTTTGTATTCCTCAATCTCTTGTTCACTACAAGAGGCTCCTAAAGTGATGAGTTCAGGGGTGCTTCCTGGGGCCGCGATATCAATTTGGATGACAGGTGAGATGTTGTCCATGTTACCCTCTTCGAAGGCGTCAGTATCAGGAATAGGGTTCTTGAACCAGTCGACCTTGTGGGGAAGGAAGTCTTTGGATTCAACGAAAAATTGGGTAGCAGTGTTAGAGAAGGATACTTCTGGGAGGAAGTAGGAACGATGGTGCATGTCATTCCAGGGATAATCCGGGGCAGTGAGAGCCTCGAGAATCTCCTCATCAGTACGGAATGTTTGTGTTTTCAAGTCAGTTGACGAGGGAGTAGTGATGGAAGAGATCATATATATGGTATTAACCTCTTCGAAAGAGGAAGAGACCGGGGGGTGGATTTCCTCAATGGTGAGTGGTGCCGTCTCTAGATCCAGATTGTTCATCTCAAAGAGAGCTGCTCTGTAATCAGGAAGATCGGGACAGTGATTTGTGTAATGCCCATAGATACCGCATATGGCACAGGAGTGGTTAGTACGCAGGAACTTGTCGCGAGGCGTAGGGGTTGGATCAAGGTAGACAATCGGGATAGTGGGGTCGTCGTCAAGCAGTTGCATGTATTCCTGTAACGCCGGTAACTGAGGACATAGGTGAGTCGCATGGCCCAACTCATCGCACAGCGCGCATTTGGGAGGAGCACGAAACACAGGGGGATTTCTGACTGTCTTAGGAGGGGGGACAGTAGTGTAAGGTTGGGGACCTCTGCCCCCAGTGGGTTTGGTAAGAGGAGGGGGGATTTTCGTGGAGGATGACGGGGTAACGACACCGGGAGGTGGTTGACTAGTAGTGACAATGGGTTGCACCGGTTGCAGGACGACATCTGGTGTCAGCGGATGGCCGGGAGGCGAAAGATACCAAACGGGTAATCCTAAGGTTAACCCAGGAAGGCTGAGGGTGGCCATGACCGGGGCGCTAACTGCTCCCGAGGGAGGGAAGAGGAAAGGAATGGTATGGATGGGTGTAGCACCAATGTGACTAGGTACCAAAGGGGGTTGAGGCAACAAGGGCAGTTGAGTAGTAGGAGTTCGTGTGTTATGGGACAGGGTACATAGGTCGGACACTTCAGTGGCAGGTGACGGCGATGGAATAGATGCGAAGGTCGAGGTCATTGGTGTGTCTGAGTAAACTCCGTGCCCTATAGAAGAAATGAATGAGGTGGTGGCACCTGAAATAGGTTGTTCAACCATGGGGAGAACATTTTCGGGTGCCGTGGGGGCATTGGGATCATGGTAAGTGAGTTGGTCAACCTTGACCACGCGTCCCTCATGGGGGAACATCATGGTACGAAAAACGGTAGAAGCAACTACCCGCATGGCATACATGTAGCTGCGGCCAAGTAAACGGTTGTAATCAAGCTATGCATTGATAACCTCGATGTTTATGAGGACAATTTTTCCAGCCAGCTAGACGGGGACGTTAGTTAATAGGCCTTGTGGTTGAGCTGAATGGCCGTCATAGGCTCGCAACGCAGTAGAGGACGGCTGGAGAGGGGGGGATCCCATTTTTTGCCAGATGGAGGTGGGCATGACACATGTAGAGGCACCTTCATCAATAATGCATCGATGGACTACAAAATTCTGAATGGAAACAGAAACTTGGAATGCCAAAGTGGAAGGCAGGAGGGGTTCGGATTGGTCCAAATCAAATGCCATTAACTGCGAATCATTTGGATCGATAGCCCCAATGGCTGAGAGTAGAATATTGCACTGTGAAGGGCAGGTTTTTAAGACTTCTAACGCAGACATGGCTGCGGGGGATTGGGCTAAGTCATCGATAATGTTGTAGTTTGACGTAGACCGCACATTGGGGTTATTGTTGATACGACGAAGTGGGAAACAAGGCACTTTGGGAGCCCCATCTAGTGGAGGTGGAGGTATACGTAACGCCTGATCAGTGGGATGAGTGTTAGTAGGTGTATCGACGGGAGGGGCTTCAGGGGTGGAACCATATTGGTTCCACCGGGTCTGGAGGTTGATCTCATCGGAGGACATCATCAACAAATGGTGGGTACTTGAGTCAAGTGTGGGTTGATCAGGAGCAACGTAAGTGATTTGTTGTTGGGTTGGCGGGTTGGCTTGAGGGGGAGCCAACGGTTGGGTGTTCACTACGCCTTGGGTTGGTAAGGGGTTTTGCAGCACCAAAGGTGGCTGCTGAGGTTGTGGCGGGTTGGGTGGTGCTTGAGGAGCTGCCTGCCCTTAGCATTGTACATCAGTAGCCCAAAGTTGCCGAACCCGCTCCATATGTGGACAAAAATGTGTGTAGTGGCCATAGACCCTGCAAACAGAACAAGGGTAGTTTGTTCACAAATTGGGGTTTTTAGCCTGCTTGGGCAGGCAATCAGGGTTTTGGTTAGCAGGGGCTGCATTATTACTAGCGGGGGGAATAGGGTGTTGACCAGCTTGCTCGGTCGGTTGGTTGTTCCCACGATTTCAGCCTCTGCCGTGGTTTTGTTGGCCCTGGTTGCGTTGGTTGTTCTGGTTTTGCTGCGAGTTTTGTTGAGCGTAAACTTGCCCTTGGACAACAGGTGGATTCTGAGGTTGCGTAGGGGCTGGAGCAGGCTGCGGTGGATGATATGTAGGTGGAGGCTGCGCAGGTGCAGCAACCTGAGGGTGTTGCTGATAGTGCTGTGGAACAGGTTGTGGGTTTGCCGCAGGGGTTGGCTGTGGCGGGTAGTAAACAGGTTGGGCTTGTGACGGCGCAGGAGCTGGTGCAGCCTGCTGGTGATAGTAAGGTTGAGGTGCAACCGAGGGGGCGTAAGCGGGAGTCATATGACTGAAACACTGAGGTGGACATGAGGGTCCATGGGAATGGTGGTGATGTGTCATGGGAGCATACGGGTTGGTTGCTCCAGACTGTGAGGTAGCCCACAAAGGGTCAGGGCCAGGGGTAGGATAGGCTATGGAAAATGGTTGAGGCTGCGAAGAGACGCGGCCAATGATGCCGTCGGCAGCGTGGGATGCCCCCGGCGCATCGTGTTAGGAGGAATCGCCACGAGGGGCATCAGGTATTATGGTATAAAGATAACCCGACTGGGCGTAAATGAGATCGAACTGTTGGGCTTTAAGGATAGCCTCTTCTTCAGACTGGGGTCTTTCGAATGCCACATCCTTAGCAATGATAGGAAGGAGGGATTTGAGGAACCAATCTAGGAAGATTCGGTCGTCTAACTTGATCTTGCATAAACTACGGCGTCAACGCCATTCATGAATGTGGTCCATGATGTGGGTAGCCGTGTTTTTTCTACATGATAGTAGGATCTCAATGCCTGCGTCATAGCGGACAGGTAATTGGAAGAATTGCAGGAAGGTCGAGGCAAGGGAAGTAAAGGTGGCATGGGTTCCATGGGGTTGTTCGATATACCACTTGGCAGCAGAGCCAGTGAAAGTGCGCTGTAATAAACGGAGGCGAATAGAGTTGTCTACTATGGAGTTGGAGGAACACCATAGATGGAAGGACATGATATGGTTTTGTGGGTCCTCACCTGCCTTGCCCTCGAACTTAGGGATGTCAGAGGGGAGCTTGGTGGGCATGTGAGGCCACGCAGGGTCATGTCGGATGGGGTCATTGGTTAATCTGGCTAGGTCAGGCAGGTTGAGGCTAGCCATGAATGGCAAACTGGATGAAGGATGTGACATAGTAGTGGGTTGGATTAAGTTGGGGCCGATGCCCCCAAGTGGAGGGGTGATGTGAGGGAGGTGGCCCCCAAGTGGGGGAACTAAGGTGGTATAGGACGGACCTGCACCACCATGGGTGGTATGAGTCACTGATGGAGTAGGAATAGGTATTCCTGCTGCGGGAATAGGGGCCGTGAGGGGAACGGTAAATGGGGGCCCCGTGGAGGGCATACCCATAGCAGGTGTGGTAACTGGTGTAGTGGTGGATGTGCCACCAATGGTCCCTACCAAGACGGTAGTGGGAGTCACGCCAACCATGGGGCTAGTAGGGGCAGTGTAAAGGGGGTTCTCAGACTCTGGCTCAGAATCAGAGGTAAAATAAGGGGCGTCAGTATCTGGTGACAGAGTCCTATGCCGCTGACGAGTGGAGTCAAGTGACAAGGCTCGAGATCTATGATAAGAGGTATCAAGTGATGATGATCTGTGTTGAGGACGGGTGATGTCAAGTGAACCGTGCTGTGGGGGCTCACCTTTGAGGCACCGAGAATGTCTCGGGGACTCAATGGTGACAAATGGTGTCAAATCTCTGTGGGTTGAGGTAACTACAAAACAACTCAAAAACCCTAATGCAACCGAGTGTGCAGAAGGAGAGCTCAAAAAATAGGGCACTTAGGCCAACAATCAACTCAAAACACCCACTGTAACAGCTGTGTTACAATAGGCGGAGTGTCAACAGAAATGGTCAGAATACCAACAAGCAGCAGGTTTTCTAAAAATAAAAAAAAACGGTGGACTCACTAGACCAAAAGGAGGTAAGGGAGCATGAAAACACCTAACTAGAAGTATTATGACTCAACTAGACATATCCTCTACAAGGTGATGAAATCCAAGTCAGACAATATGAATAGGAAAGCCAAGTGGCTAAGGTATCCCCCTACTCGGAGGGACACCGGGTAGTCAAATCCTAGAAGAATGGCAACTAAGATACCCCGTTCATGACACGTCCAGAAAGGTAAATCTGATGCTTGGTCCTTTAACCGCAATACCCCTATACAGGGATATCCTGAGAACTGCAAAAGGTAGCCCTTCAGTTACTGAATGGAGTTCGGTATTCCACTCAGACCTCTGGAACCAATCTCACGACTTCAACCCTCCTAAGGGAGAGGCCCTCTGATAAACCGGTTGTGACCGTGTCAAAAAATACTAGGGGATTTTGGTTCCCTAATGGACAACAACTATGTCTCAAGTGTAAGTAACCAAGGGGTGTTTTTGGAAGCCTATCCCCCCGATCCTACCTAACTACAAAAATTCTTTTGTGTTCCCCAAGTGGGGTTAGAATGTTGGTTGAGTTAAGTAGTTTTTAAGTCTCACTTGAATTAGGTGACAGATTGTGTGCTCGTGAGGTTATGAACCCAGAAGAGAAGTGCCACACACCACGGGGGAAACTTCCTAAATAACAATAATACTGAATGAAAAAATTTTACCATGCAAAATTTTCTGAAATAAGAATGCTGAAATTTTAAAAAGAATTCTGTAAAAATGGAACAGAAATTATGTTGCAGAAAAGGCTATAGGGAAGTAGGGCTGCAGGCAGAACAGATGGCTGTGCAGATGCATAAAATATTGTAGCAGAAAGTAGACCGCGGGTTTGTGGCGAAAACATGCGGGCGGACCGCGGGTTTGAGGCAAAAATAGGCGGGTGGACCACGGGTTTGAGGCTAAAACAGGAGGGCGGACCACGGGTTTGAGGCTAAAACAGGAGGGCGGACCACGGGTTTGAGGCGAAAATAGGCGGGCGGACCGCAGGTTTGAGGCTAAAACAGGAGGGCGGACCACGGGTTTGAGGCAAAAACAGGCGGGTGGACCGCAGGTTTGAGGCTAAAACATGAGGGCGAACCGCGGGTTTGTGGAGAAAAAAGGCGGGCGGACTGCGGGTTTGAGGGAAAAATACGCATTCGGGTCGCGGGAAAAGGGCACAAAGGCATGGCCGGGACGCAGGAAAATGGCCGACAGTTGCGGTCAGGCCGCAGAAAATAGGCTTATTAGTCGCATCCGGATCGCAGGTAACAGACTTGAATCCGCCGGTAGGGCACGGGAAAAAGTATGAGAGTTGCGGTCTGGTCGCAGGTAAAGGCCTGAAACACGCGATCGGGCCGTGAATGTGAAAGGAAAAAATGCGGTTTACGGCGGCCGAAAACGACAGCCAAAAGGAAAAAACAAAAATTATTGTAGAAAATAAAACAGCGGAGTCGCCAAAACAGTAGCTAGGGTTTTACCCCTAGCTTGTGCGAATGAGCACCTACTAAGGAGAATGGATTCCTTAGTAGCAGTTCAATAATATGTGAAATAAAAGATCCTAAATAGTAATGAAAATTAATCTAAACATGTTCATGAAGCAAAACAACAAAAAGTAAAGAATTATTTTTTATTGATCTGACCTCCAATGTGGAGGTTGGTGAAGCTCGTTGCGCTGATCCGAGAGGTTGCTCCGAGCTCCAGCTGCTCCTTCTCTTTCTCCAATGGTGGAAATGGGCCAAAAGGGGCTCTCACGGTGAAAGTAGCTCAAGGGTGAGCTAGGGTTTCAAGAGCAATTTTGGCAGAGGCAGGATACTTGTGATTGTGGATGGAAATAAGGGGTCTCCATCACCTATTTATAGTGGTGGAGTGCCGGTTTAGGGTTAGGGTTTCAGTTGTTTAGGGTTTTTTCCTCCTTTCCCTCATTATTTTATATTTTTTCTTCCTTTTTGGAGACTTTTGCTTTTTTGGAGGAATTTTGGATATTTTTGGAGAAAAAGAGGGTTTTATGGCCTTTTGGAGGCATTTTAAGCCTTTTGGAGGATTGTTAGATGGTTTTATGGGTTTTTGATGGAAATATGGTAGGAAAATGGACAAATGAGCCATGTAATGGGGTAGATGAGGTAGTGAACCCTTTTTGGGTGTTAACACTTTCTGTACTTTAAACCTGATTGTCTGCAAGTTTTAGAAGTACGTTGGTAACCCCAGACCCTCAGTTATAAGGGTATTTATTCCTGAACAACAGAACTGGCGACTCTGCTGGGGAGCCCAGACTGCTGTGGGTTATTTCTGTTTATCATTGCCCAGTCTTTGCCTTGATTGTATGTGTGGTCTCTTGTCTTGGTTCATGCTTAGGATAGTGTTTGAAGACCTTGGAAAATTTTCTTTTTATTAGAAAATTTTATACCTATACACAGGTTTCTCTTACATATAGTCGCATACAGAGGCCTGCGTACGTGGGTTTCTCTCTAGGACAGTCGCGTACAGTATGTGGGTTGCCCTTATACATAGTCGGGTACAAGCCTTAGCATTGGAATTCTTGGATTAGGGTTTGCTTGTCCCTGCTCCTCTATGAAGTCTGTTTTCTAGTTGGTCTTCCTTATAAGCACTGTACTGTGAGTTTGATGACCTTGTTGGCAACACCTTGTGCTTTCTTGTAAATCCCTTGATTTCTTTTGTTTGGATTGTCTTTATGTTTGCAATTTGAAGTGGATTTTCCTGTTTGGGTTATAGGTTTAAGTGTTGGTTGTCTAAATCAGTGATCAGGGTTCCAGACATTGTTTATCCCATTCTTTTTTTGAATAGTGATTGGTGTGCCACTTGCCTTTGTGTGATTTCAGTGATTTCCTTTCATTGTACCCACCCAAGCTAGGGTTCCAATTATTCCTTAGGTGGTTGATTCTTGGTCTTATTAATTCGTTTACTTCACTTTGCTTACTTTATAGAGTTAGTTTAATTCAAGCATACTCAAGTTTTGTGCATTTGGGTGCATAGTAGTCTTTGAGAATTTTAAAAAGCTAAAAGAAAAACATTTAAAATATTTTTCATTTGATTTTGCATAGAGTAGTTTAATTTTTAGTTTTTAAAATATAATCTCAAAAAAACTACAAAAATATAGTCTTAGAGTTCTCTTTATCGTTGCATTTTCATCAATTTATATTTACAAAGAGAAGAAAAGAAGCTTGTTTTTTAGTAGTGGTAATTTGCTTTGGAAATATAAACCTTTGTTTTACATTTCTTATCGAGTCAAAAACATCATAGTCCTTCACTCCACTTCCTTCTGAGTAAAAAATAGCCCTTAAAATGAATGCAATAATTAAAATTTATAAGTAATTTTTATTTTTTAGGGCCATACACCTACTAGCTTAGGTAGAATTGTGGGATAGGAAGTGTAAGCTTCCCATAAGTTTTAAAATTCAGACATAGTGGGCTTATCGATAGGTAAATCCTTCTCTTTATTGATAGTATCTGGGAAGATCCTCTTAAATGGGAGTCAAGCATGAGGCCGCGTGGAGGCATTGGACTGAGGAGATAACCCTCTGATTCCTTATTGAAATGTAAATCAGAACTTTTACGCATCTGGGGATTCTGTCCTAGATAGAGTTTCGGGCTTAACTACCCTACCCATGCGTATGATTTAGGCTTGCGACTATCCCCCCAGACTATTGGTATAGCTAAGGTAGCCTTTAGTTTCTTGACATATAGGGTTCATACCTAGGTAAACTGGAAGGCTATTTCTGGTTCACCTTGGATGGGCTTGGAAGGTAACCCTTGTTGAAAGTGTAGGAGGGTGGTGGGTGATTCCTCTGCTTGTACCTAAGAACCTCTTCAAGGACGCCAAGTAATTTTTTTCAGCTTTCTTCGGGAAAGCATATCTTTTACCCTTGCTAACTGTTGAGACTTTAGCAGTTTTCATAGTGATTGTTCTGTGGTTTGTCTATGTTTAGTTGACCTTAGGGTTTGAATTGTTAAACTTACAATCATGGAGGACCAACCTATAAGAAGGTCATGAAGGTTTCAAAACCTTACTCCTATCATCACATTGGAACCTCCACCTCCACCTCAAAGGTGGAGATTGGACACAGACGATTCATTTGAACCGATAGGAGTAAGTGAAGTTCCAGGTGAACCAACACTTAGGGCTAACCACTATGATTTTAAGACAGTTAATATAGAATACTTGTAGGCTAACGAGTTTGCAAGGAATTTTAATACACCCTTAACTGACTTAAATAATCCTGTGATCGTCTAGGTTAGGCCTTTTGATTCACCTATTTTAGGTGTCCCTGTGGGAAAGATAATGTCTTCTATGGGAGAAAGTTCTTTTGTTTTCACCTCAGCCATTCCGGTTGAAGGGGTACTACCTCCCCCGGTAAGTGCCCCTAGATCTAGCATACTACTATGCCATTAACTCCAGCGAGCCGGGTGGTTCAACTATTGGTTCCCACAAGCCTAGAAGGTGCTTATGGTGGCATGGTTACTGGGATTCCTAGTATACCTACTGTACTTTCCTCCTTCATACACACTACCTAGAGTGGTCTGGTAGGATCCTTGGCTTTCATCCAAGTGTTTCCTTGGAATGGGGGGCATATTCCCCCATACACTCCATACATAGGCCCATCACCTTCTTATGTAGGAGTGCATTTTGGAAACACTACCTCTTATGGGCAAGGTTTTCAAACTTCGGTCTCGGCCCCGTTCACGAGCTCTCCCTTTTCATTGTTTAGCGAAGGGATACCTGCTCCTTTTTTTCAAACCCCAGTTTCAACTGGGACGGCCCAAACCTCTTATAATGCACCTCCCACCCACAATCCTATGGATTATGGATGGAATCTATTTCAAAGTAATCCATCCACTTCGCAATCAGCGATAGGGGGAAACCCCACCTTTACATATGGGAATTTGGGGGCAAGTCCCTCTAATCCCCAGACTGGCACTTTTAGTGCTCTGGTTCCACCCAAGCTTTCGTTCCTAGCAATGTTGAACTTTCCATATTTGTCTAAATTGATGAATGACCCGGTGAGGCATGACCCCTCGTGGCCACCTGTTCCCACCAAATTGCCATCAGACATCCCAAAATTCAAGGGCAAAGTTGGTGAAGATCCTAGGGCTCATGCCACCACTTTTCATTTATGGTGTTCTTCTAATTCGCTGAATGAAGATTCAGTCAGGTTGAGGCTGTTCCAAAGAACCTTAATGAGTACTGCACCAAAATGGTACATTGAGTTGCCTTCTACTGCGTTCAATAGTTTTTGGGACTTGGCTAGTGCATTCCTTAGCCACTTTAGATTTCGGTCTGATATGAATTCGAAACGGACTTGTTATCTACCTTTAGGAAGAACAAGGCTACCCACATCTTGGATCACATCCAAGAGTGGAGCAGGCGAAAGAGCCTTATTAAAGACACCATTCCTCCTGATTTTTTACTAGAGTGGTTCCTTAAATCCCTATTGCCTTACATATATAAGGACATATCCACTTTAGGAGTGACGAATGAAGAAGAATCCATTCTCAGGGCCCAGCAATTAGATTTGATCTATTCGCAATCTGGGATCTTGTATGAGATTATACCTGAAGCACCGAAGCCTACCCATGATGCAAAGAAACCTAAGCCTGGAACCCATGCCGATGGTGTGGTTGGGCCGTAAACTCTCCCACTATAGAATCTTTGGCCAAACAGCTCCATCAGCTGTCCGTAAAAAATTCTACAGTGGAGGCAGCAAAGGCTGCCCCCTCACCCCAAAATGCAAATGTTTTTGCACAGACCTCTCAGAAGGGAAATCAGAAACCCGGTGGGAAGAAGAAGAGAGGAAAGAAAGGGGAGGGAAATCAAAACAAGCAGAAACCCGCAAATAGTGCAGCTATCTTAGGTATAGGGGAAAAATTTTAGCTAATTTTCATGCCAAATGGAGCCTCATTTTGGTCTCTTTTTACAGGCTATCCCTTTATAGGACTCCCCACCCTTATGGAGTTTCTTTAGGCCCATGTTTGACTCCTTAAAATAGACCTGACTGTCGAGTTAACTTGTCTGTTCAAGCTCGTTAAGAATATGTGAATGGGCATCCACATTGGTGGTAGGTTATCTCCTTCTCGGACCATGCAGAATAGCACGAGAAAGGATCACTCTCTTTTCTATGAAATTGAGAAGAGTATTCTCAAGAATAGGTTTATCACTTTTCCATACCTGAGGGACTAAATTTATGGAAAAGGAACTCCCGGTATGAGCTTAGTTTTCTCTTTTTCTTGCTCTCGACCTAAACATGAAAAAGATTTCGAGTGTACTTTATGTCTTTGTCATGCTCGTTAAACACTAAAGAATAAAACATCGAGTTTATTATTGTAAGCCCCATTTCTCGTATCCAAATGGATCTTTCCAAGTGATCTTTCTTTCCTTCACACTCATAAAACTCAAGCTATATGTTGCTCTCGAAGGAGCATTTGGTAGGTGATAATTTAACCTTTTTCGGACCTTCCTGACTAAGTATGAAAAAGGTTCACCTTTTCTTCTACAGAAGTTAAGAGAGTTCTTTTGTGGTATGTTTTATACTTTTTCGTCCTTAGGATACTAAATTGGATGAAAAAGGACCCCCTAGAGTCTTCTTTTTGGAGTTTTCATACTCTCTAAATGTGAAAACACCAACTGAGCATGTACTAGTTCAGGCTCATTAAATCCATGAATCAGTAACACTATAAAGCATTATTTTCTCTTCTCTTCAAGCTTGTTAAAAAATGAAGAGAGATCCGAGTTGACTCTCCTAGACTTCTTAAAATTTAACAGGGAAGGTAAGGAAGAAGTTTTCTCTTAGTTTTCAGTTAGTGGCAGCATGCCATCCTTGAACATAGCACTCTCTGTTTTTTTCGATATCCATGTCTCAGTGTTCACTTTCAGTTCAGCTATTACTTCAATTTTATTACTCCTCCTCTTGTCAGTTCTACCTGGGGAATTTGATCATGTCTCCTACATGACAGATAGGTCCAGTTGTTCTATCTATAAATTTAAAAGCTACCTTGGGTCATCTCTATGTTGTGCTCACTGTTCAAGGACTTAACTCAATGTCTGATCTATATCTTGATCCCATCATGGTTGTATCTGTTATCACTTGTGTCTCTCTTCCTTTACCTAGTTCCTAGTCACTCTTGTGATCCGTTGAAGGATCTATTGCCTTCCTTATCACAGTATGGTTTTGTTTCAGCACTTCCTGGTGATGAAGACCTTGAGTTTTGATGATCGTACCTCAGGATTCACTTTCATTATTAATGAATTCCTTTTCTTCAGTTGTCGATTATCACCTATTGATTGACAATATGTTGAATCCACTCCATGTTCGACTTCAACCTACATTTATTCACATGGCTTGGATTGTACTAGTTCTTTGGGATTATTTATGAAGACCTTAGTTCTCTATCTATGAACTAAGTTGCGCAAGATTATGTTCTATCCATTTACACATCTTCTATATCTTTGAAGACTCATCATTATTGTATATTGTGGATTCAATCCACCTTTTTAATATATGTGGTCTTGTACCCGTACTATATGATGTACTCAAACATTTGTAAAGGAGCTAGTGTTATAGTATATTGAACATAGCATCCTCAGATATGACTTTGTATATGTCATTATTATGTATTTGTTTCAGGTACTACCTCTACTCCATTGGATTTTTGAGTTCTTCAAAGATAGAGATTATAATGTATTTCGGCCATCGCTTCCCTGTGACCTCACACATTAGGGGGCATCTGTTATCAACCCAAATGGCACTTCTCCATCCGAGTGCCGACACTTCATATGTTGGCACACAAAAGGACACTTATGGATTGAAGGTTGCCTAAACACTATAGATGGGCATGACATGAGATGCATTCACTATCCAACCAGCTTGCTATTTTACCTTTCCATATGTTGAATGTCATATGCGACTATTTCCATAGAAGCTCGCATACATACACGACTATCTCCACAGCATCCCACGTACTGTACATGAGTACCTTCATTACAACCCACATATAGATCTATATGTGGGTTTCCCTTACAACAACTTGTGTGTCACACGCAGGTTTCCAGTATCAATAGTCACGTGCACATCTATTTGACATTAAAAATAATAATAAAAGATTAATCGAGATTTGTTAATCCCTAATCATTAACTATCTTAACTGTCTCAACCTCCTCAACCTTCGAAATTGCTCTATTTCCTAAAGTATAAATAGAGGCCTTGGGGAGGGAATTGATAAAATCAATATTGGAGAGCAAATTTATGCTAGTGGTATATCTTCAGAAGTCTTTGGAGCAGCAGAAATCATAATCCTTTGGTTGTAGAGGAGTCCTTATTTCAGGCGTTGGGTTGTACACTTATCTCATTCACTATTGTTAATAAAGAGAATTCTTCTTCCAACCTTGTATTGAGTCTCTTTCATGTATCATTGTTTGATGAATATTTTTGATTAAGCACTATATATATTGTTCATCTAACTTGTTATATATACATGTATAAGATTGTACTTGGAGAATTGTCTCTTTGCAGGTGAAGGAGGTGCATCCCTGAAAGCTTTGGAGAGGAGTAGAGTGGGAGAAGACAAAGCTTGGATCAACCGTCATTAATTAGGTGATTCCACCATATCTTCCTATTTCCTTTCTGTACTTTAAAGCTGATTGTCTGCAAGTTTTAGAAGTACATTGGTAACCCCAGACCCTCGGTTATAAGGGTGTTTATTCCTGAACAACAGGTTGTTTACACATGACTCTTTTTATTTTATGTCTTTATGAATAAATTGAATCATCTAACAAGTGGTTTTGCAGTGATTACAAATATATTATCTCTATGAGCAGTTAACAGAATATTACTTAGACAAGGAAAGTATGCTAAATACTCATTAGGTATTTTAATCTTTTTTAGGGTAGTTTCAAAATTTGCAGCTTATATGGATAAATTTTACATATCAATCCTTTATATATCATACTTAGCCAATTCTGTTACGATTCATATAGTTTTTGGTATTTTGATTTAGACATGTATATTTTTTATTTATTCTTTTAAACAGTTGCTTGATAAGACCCACTTTCATTATCATATTTTTCACATCTTTTCACCTATGGATTACTAGTTCATCCTATACTTGTTATCAAAACTTGTCTCGAGTATTTTGGTGATAACTCGAAAGTAAGTGGAATTTTTTATCTATGGGGAACATTACTTTACTTTATAAAGAAGAAGGATTGTTAGGTTAAAGAACAACTTTTAGTTATTCTCTTTTGACATGTTTTATGAGTCTGGTCATTATGAATTTAATTATAACTTTATTTTGAAAAAAATTGAATTATGTGTTTAGTAGGACTTAACACGCTCTAGCAGCAATCGGCTTCCATATATTTAATATCATTATACAAGGAAAACCTGCTGAGGTATTGAACAGGCCTGCTAGCAGCGGGTCAATGCTAAGTAAAAACCTTATAACAGGAAGCTTGATAAATGCAAGTAAACCTGTCAGGGTACTGAACAAGCTTGCTGGAAGCGGGGCTATGCTTGCATGGTACCAAAATAAACCCGCTGGGGTATTGAATAGGCCTGCTGGCAGCGGGGCAATATTAGGTAAATGAGATCTAGTTAATACACCACAATACACATAGTTCGTCAAATAGTGATAATATATGAAAAAACAATTATGTCATAGACAATTGTTTATAATGTCATTTGAGAATGGCTCTAAGTTGACTTTGTCCCGACCATCTAATTCTGCATATATATAAGATGTCATTATCTTAGAAATAGGACCTGTAGCTGTAAATCTCACACACTCTAGGGTACACTTGAAATACTTGATGGTGACAGGATATCTTTACAATAAGGCATGGATGGCTAGTTTTTCCTATGGTTTTCTTTTAATTATATTATTCTCATTTTACATGGTCTTTCTAAGCACTATTTTATTTTTCATAAATATACATTTTTGAACCATTTCCATTTACTAGTTAGTTTTCCTTACAATGAATTAACATCATGCTCGCATTCTTTCTATTTTTCTAGAACAATCATTTCTTCTCTCTGTATGGCTTGAGTACATGCAATCTCTTTGGTTTGGGGGAAGAGGGATTTGATTTGAAAAATTAGATTATTTTTATTTTTGATAAATATGTTTATTTCTAACAAATGATAAGTATTTTCCGAAATATAAACAGTGGAATTTGGTTATAGCTTGAAGCATATTTTACAGCAAAATGCAATATGGTCTTACCATATGAAGAATTGAATAAAGGAAAATGAAATATCAAATAACAACCTGAGTAATAATGGTGACTAAAATTTGCTAACCAAATTTTGTTTTTAAGCAAATAGTTTTTACTTCCATATCATTTTATTATTAATAATCCTATCCTTTTGTCCAATTAATTTTGCTTGAAAATGATTAATCTTCTTTCTATTCAAGATGCGATTTATGTTTTTGTTCAACCTGTCCAAATTTTTACTTTGGACATAGTTGAATTAATTTCAAAACCTTATAAATAATAAAACTATTTTAAACCTAAAAACTTTTTATTTAAGAATGTTGAAAAATCCAATAAAGTCATTTTTAATTTTCATATAAATATGTGACATGAAAGATATGTTATTTTTAAGTTACAGGTTAACAGAGTGAAGTTTAAATTACCTTCTCCATCTTCCAATTTGAAGGCAGCTGCTAGTTTTCCTTCTTCCTAAATTGTTTTTCTTTCTTTTTGCTTAGTGGGACCTGGCATTTCTCCAGTTTGGGGGAATGTTGATCCTCGATTTCTTATCATTTTTGGCAAATAAAATATTCATTTAAATACATATTTTATCATCTTTTGTATGTTTTATGTCATGCAGATTATTATTCAACTTCAGGTATGAGTGTTTTAAGGTTTATATCAAATTATTTTATTATTATCATTTTTATGGTTTAATCAATTAAAAATAACATTATTAAAGCATATTTGATGTATTAATTGGTTTTTATAACTATTTGCAGGTTTTATAATCTCTTTGGGCCAAGTTAATATGAAAAATGCATTCATCCTCCTTTTCGCACAGCATGTCCATCTCGACGTCCAACTCGTCATTCAGTCCATTGCATGAAACTCACTGGTGGTTTGCCAGATGTTGAAATTTGTTGTTGTAGACTCCAGTCCTTGTTATGGAGAGAAATTCCTATGGTTTGGGGTACCACAACAGACAGCTTGACTCCAGAAATCAATCCTTTCCAATATGCAATAGAAATTAAAGATCTAACACTAAAGGATCAGACCTCATACCTTATTCCGGACGGTTGAAGTATATCCCCATTGAGATTTCCAACTTCATCTTGAATTGATTAATCATGTCTTCAACAATGAGTAAACAATACAAGCATACTATATAGATTGGTGTTAGATGTATTCTAGAATATATAATCAACAATGTATAAGCATTTGAAACCATCCCATGGATAAAATATTCATTCAAACATACATTATTGGACATCAAAAGATATTTCTATTAATATAAAATCAGAGATTACAATAGATACAACCTCTGTTGGCACGTCTACGAATCGGAGAAACTGAATCCCCCACTTGGGCCTCCACCACCTCAATCCTCCATCTCTCGATAGCAAGCTCAAAAGAAAAAGGAAAGCTTCGGAAGAACACAAAAGTCCATCCCAGAAGTGGAGTAATGAAGGGTCCCAAATGGAATACCAGCCACCCAATCAGCATAGTACAATGATACAACTCTGTACATACATATAGCAGTCTCGGATACATAAGAGTACAATGTCCATGAATAGGCATGATGCAAGATATCACATAAGTGGTCATTTCCATGTACAATATACATAGATCAAAATATCCATGATGAAGATATATAAAGGACCATGATCTCCATAATGGCTGAAGATATATAATGGATCAAGATCTCCATGATGGCTGAATATGTCTGACATATACTGGAATCAAGTCATGAGAGCTGAAATATCATGAGCACTGGCACAATCAAGGAGGTAGCATATAAGAGATGCCACCAATCTGGAAGGTCTTCTACACAAAACGCTACAAGTAAATGTCCTACTATGTGAATAGAGGTGTCGAGGTCAAACATAGTATTCCATTGTCTAATTACTAGTCATTGATGTATACCGTTAACAGACGCGAGATCACCCATCGATAAAGAAAATGGGAATCAAGGTACTAGAGTGAAAACTAACAAGTGTGAATAAATGTGTTGGGGTCAAACACTTGAGATGATCCATCGATCAGCGGACATTGATGTATTCCCAAAGACTGTCGATGGTGAGAGAACCTGCCACTAATGACTGCAAGTCTCAAGGCACTCAAAATGACTCTAGATTCCAATCCCAGAATAAATGTTCTGAAGTCGATGGGATGAAATCCGCTGGAAGGAGGGCATTAAGGAATCCCCCATCATCCAACACGAGGTACTCAACAAAGCTATATAATGTGGAAGGAATCGATCATAAGGTGCATGAACTAGTAACTGTACCGAGAATGGCCGACATGCAAAGTCAAGATAATCGAGGAATGGCCGACTCAGGTTTCAACTTACTTTGAACAAGAGCATAACAATGTATGGTGACTGAATAAAGGCAGCATAGACTCGATATATAAAATGGGACATCTATGCGACACAGGAGGAATCGACAGAGGCTCCATGGGGACTGGAAGCTTAACTAGTTGGTGGAGATAAACTCAGATAAATGAGTACAGCTCCTAAAGTCAAACTACAAACCAAACAAACAGATGTGATATACAGTGCTCTATTCGAAGGTGACATGACTCAACAACTACCAAAGGTAACACCTTTCCTTATCTGGATTTTTGGTTTTTTGATTTTTTTGGGACTTTTTCAAATATTTAAAAAGCTTGAAAAAGAATAAAATGGATTTATAGTTACAGAATAGGAGGAGACGAGTGTCATAGGGAAAAACAAACTAGTTCCAAGCAGTGGAACATACCTATGCTCAATGCAAGGATACATGTGTAGGATAGCGACACTTGAGGGAAAATCCCCTCCCGGTAAAAAGGGAATCAAGCTGTAAAGGATATATAAAATGGCTGTGCATGGCTAGAAATGAGACAAGCTCGGGATATATGTGTGAAACGCAATGTCAGGGAAGCTGGCATAAAGCTCAATAAAGTAGGAAAATCTCATGAAAATGCAATTACAACTTGGCATACGGGAGTCCTGAGGGAAATAGGCCAGCAAAAGATCAAGAGGAGTATGAGGCTCTTGTGAAATGTCATGGAAATACTATACAATAGACTCCCACACCCTAAAGGACAAAATTTCAGCATGGGCACCAAATGTAGATAAGGTACTAACTAGGGTACCCATGTAAGGTCAAGCTCTACCACTCATATCATGCCACTTCTAAGACAACAAGAAGGTTCTGTGACATAATCGAGTGGGTTCGTACCTAAGGCTATGATGAAATGTTCATAAGGTCATGTAAAATGCAAATGGTGATGAAACCTAACCTATATGTTAGTTTAGACATGATACCTGATATCGGTATGAACAGGTCAATCCAACGACTGAAACGACACTAAAAAAGGTCTCCTACATCAAGAGTTAGGTCAAAAACGGTCCAAAATGATTAGAAATAGTCTAAACTATAGGAAAGGGGATAAAAATTTTCAAAAATTTGAAAATTTTCTATAAATAGTAAAAAATTCAAAACATTATAAAACATTTGAAATTTTTACCCAATTGAGCTCATATTTTCAACAGCGAATTCTAGGAGATCCAGCCGGCGGAATCCACTATTGTTTCTTCCAGGTACTTACCCATGCTCTTCTCTTCCATTTCAATGCAATTTTTATCAAATTCCATGGTCATTTGAGGTTTCTAGGCCAATCTAAAAAGGGTGTTGTGGCCCACATGGAAATCGAGGGTTTTTCCACATATAGGGCTATCTATACGCAGAAAATACCCCCAAACCCGCATACATACGCGACTGTTTGGCAAACAGTCGCATATGTAGCCACGCATGAGATTTTTTAAGTAATCTAATGGGAAAACTTGCAATTTTTTGTGCAGGATGGTCCTAGAATGGAGAGAGCATGAACATGGTGATGTAGAGGAGGTAGTAAGGGCCGATCTAATGGCTCAACAAGCGCTACGTGTATGTGGACTCTACAAGTTTTGGTGTCTTGGTGGCTTGAGGGCCAAACCAAGACTATTGCAGATGCTGGTGGATTACTGGGATCTAGACTCTAAGTCCTTCTAGATAGATCGGATGTCCCTCACCATAGAGGTGGAGGACATATACTTTATTACTGGACTTTCCTGATGGGGGGAAGTAGTGAACCTTCGTTCTCGCGGTGAGCCCGGAGGTGGCCTGACTATCGATGAGTACATTGCGGTGTACTGCTATCTAGACATGGATAAGGTGGGGAGTTAGATCCCAACCAACTCCATACAGGTGCTGGGACTAAAGGCCATCTTATTGAAATTGGGAAGGATAGCAGGCTTGGCTTCACTCCACCAGGCCTTGCAAGGCTCTCGAGTCACCAAAATATAATTGTTGGAGCAGGGTCCCGCAGCTACAGAAGAAGTTGCTAGTTTAGCAGAGAGATAAGTTTTGGCGGAAAGAAGATAAGACAGAGCTACGACGCCGTAGCACGTTTCCAACTACAGAGTAGAGCCAGAAACCATGAATTTTGAGATAGAGAAGTCAAGAAAGGCAACGGTACTTGAGCGGCCGAGAAGAGAGAGCTCACTCACTGCATTGAAGGCAACGACGGAAGACAAGAGGGCTCAACGACCCTTATAAAGGAGAAGGAGCAACGAGGCTGAAGCATTGAAGACGAAGGACAGAAAAGCGAAGTAGTGCACAGTACCCATGATCAGTGTCGGGAAGCATGGAAGACTGCAGAGAGCTGTGGTGTGACGGAAAGTGGCTACCTCAAGTACAGATATGGTCAACTGTCACTAGTTAGGGTTTGGGTTACTGTTGGGACAGGCCCACAGTGTTGTAAAGGAAAGACCTTCGGGCTGCCTATAAAGGGATATATTTTGTATTGTAAAAGGGTTGGTTAGTTAGACATTAGCAGATTCAGGCAGTAGTTAGTTGTTTTGTTGATTATCAGATAGTTGTAAAAGTCAAGCTCTGGTTCTGTTATTAGCGGTAGCAATCTTACTGTAACCGGTAGCTGGCTTATAGAGCATGCATGTAACGATCCGCAAGGATCGAAAGAGAGGGAAGAGTATATTGTAGGAGAGAAATATAGAGAGGAAAAGAAGATCTAGGAGAGAAGATCTTGAGCTGCATATGTGGTGCAGCAGAACTGTGTTTTACCTTCTCCTGAGCTATAATAAAAACACAGTTCTGTGGACATAACTTCCATCCTAGAGGTGAACCATGTTAAAATCAAGTGTTATGTGATTGGTTTATGTGTTATGTTTGCTTATGCATTTCTCAGTAATTTCATGGACTTTGTTTACTGTTTAATGAATGAAGGTGTTAATCAGTTCATAGTAACATAGAAGGATAAGTATAAATCGAAGTCTTTGGTATGTTGTATGTGGTTCATTTATGCTTTGCGTGAGACAGTCACTAGTCGTAGTATTGAACAGCCTTGTATGTTAAGTCTTGCACATCGACACGAGAAACGCTAAGTGCACTAAGCCACGGAGGTAGGATATCACAGAGAGGCAATACTGCATCAGCAGAGGAGCTGCAGTGCGCGATACCGCAGGTTGAGGACTTAGCGTTGGGCAGGAGCTGCGTGTCGCACGGTGCACTGCGACGCGGTAAGGTTGGAGATATCGCGAGTTAGGGAAAGTGCGCAACATAGAAAGGGACTGCACGATAGGGTATAAGGAATATCTCACAGCTAGAAGAGCTGCGAGACGAGGAGATCGCCCGACGCGAGCAGAAGATCATGTGACACGCAGAGAAAGAGACCTTGTAGCTAGGGGAGCTGCGAGCCTCAAGTAGGATCGCGACGGAACCTGGTCCAAGAAACTTGAGTCCTTGGCCAACCCATTAGAATCACTTTGGGTGAGACTTGAGGCCACCTTGCGGTCTGTCGCCGAAAGGGCCAGTGAGCTAGGGGTGTTGTTGGTTGATTATAGTAAATCCGGGTCTTCCCATAGCAGCCAACAAATGGTTCTGTTGCCGGTTTTGAACAACTGAGCGCTAATGTTTTGTTGGCATCCTACTAGAGAAGAGTTTCACCAGTGGCTGGATTCAAACTTAAGGGAGTTTTCCAAGAAAGAAAATTGGAGCCTTAAATTGAGCACAGAGGACTAGTTACAAAAGCATATCGCTTCAGATATACACGCGATATTTTTTGCAACCTATGGAAATGAGCTTTACGACTGGTTATCAAAGTTGACAGATAGGAACATATTCAAAAAGAAGAGAAACATTGTCTGGACACCGGAGCTGATTCATACCGTGCAGAACCTCGACAATCCCATTACGAGAGCAGTGGACTTCTGGCTTGCGAGTGTGCTAGGAGGCTTTGTTACAGAATTTGTAGTTGACCAGAGAAAAAGCTTCAGTGAGGCTGAGTGGTACTTCTTCAAAGGATATCGCGGTAAGTACCTAAAATCTCTAAACTTGTCGATTAAGATGCTGCTACATGGAAAAGGAGTAATGGACATGATTTCAGACAAGTAAGTAAAGATAGTAATGTCACAAGAGTTTGAAAGTGATTTTGATGACATTGGACGAACACGTAGTGGCAAGAAATATAAATTAGCTTTCAGTTCTCCTGTATTTGGAGACAGTTCAGACAATATTAGGCAATCGAGTCCTAGTACCACAGAAGAACTAGAGGGGGGTATCCCTTACCATCCCTATACCCCACAGAAATAGACCGGGACTCAGAGTAATCTCGTAGGTACTCCATCCAGTAGCTCACAGACATCACCTACTACTGCTACATCACCTTCACCTACACCGCTGAGTGGTAGTAATCCAGTCAATCAGAACCCACCGCAGAGAAATAGAATGGGAGATGATATGAAGCTACCTACCTTTAAGGGTACAGGAGCAGAGGACCCAGAACATCATTGGTTTCTATGCAAAGCCATGTGGACCATTAAAACAATCAACGACGATAACCTTAAACTTGTAGAGTTGGTCACCACACTCAGAGACCGAGCTTTAACATGGTACATAAAGTATACCACAGTACCCAAGACACTTGCCCAGGTCAAGAATGCCATGATTAAAGAGTTCAAGAAACCTAAGTCTGAGTCACAATGTATTACAGAGCTCAAGGATATTAAGCAGCTACCATCAGAGTCAGTATGGGACTTTGATCAGAAATTCAAAGCTCTTATAGACCAAGTAAGTTTTGAGTTCGTGCCCGAGCAGCATAAGGAATGGTTTATTGCAGTGCTGCTCCCTCACATCAGATTGCCACTAATGCAGCAGAAACTCTAGACGCAAGATGACACGTTGGAGATGTCAATGAAGATAGAAGCTTCACCTTTAGCTGAAACCAGCGCAGGCATGACAACTCTACAGAACTAGTTGGCCAACCTCACCTTACAGATACATGAACTTAAGAAAGGAAAAGAGGTTATGCAAGACATATGGTGCTTATGATGTAAAGCACAGGGTCATACCAAAGACAACTGTCCAGTCTTTGCAGAATATTTAGCGTCAGGGGCTCCTAACCCCTTACCACGAGCGCAAGGGCCATGTTGTGAAATATGCAAGACACAAGGACATCAGCCTCAGCAATGCCCTTTGCTTCAGAAGTATGTACAGACACCTAAGAACCTATACTGTGTCTTCTGCAAGTCTGTCGAACATGATGAACAGGATTGCCGAGCCTATGATCTCATGTTAGATAGAAAACATGACGTATATAGAGTCCAGTCAGAAACACAGGGTCCAGTAGCAGGACCACAGCCTGATCCAGCTTACGGTGGCCGTGGAGGAGGATTCAGAGTATGAGGCTGTGGAGGATGCTTTGCAGGAGGAGAAGGTTTTGGCCATGGTTGCGGTCCAGTTACTTGTTACAACTACGGATTTGTAGGACACTATGCTAGGGACTGTCAGAGCCCCACTACCACTTGTGGCTACTGCAAATCTTATGATCATACCATAGAGGAGTGTCCTACCTTGATAGCTAAGATCAAAGACCCTAAGCCAGCAGTACACCAGAACATCCAGCTTATTGCTACTGACCAGGCAGAGCCAGAACCAAGAGTCAATATTGTGACTTGTAGCAGTGTTTCTACTAGTAGGACATCGCAGGAGACTGAAAAGAACATAGGACAGGAGTGGGTGCGCAGAGCTCCTAGTAAAGTAATACCACTCGACCTGCAGAAGAATAAAGAAACATTTCATGAAGCTAAGGCTTCCTTTGATGAACCTACGCAATCAGGATCGCAAGTACTGCCGTCTAGGGGCATACCACAGCAAGCACCTTGTGACGATAGCCCTGAACAGATACCGCAGGCTACCACATCGGGAAGATGCGACGAGGATGAATCGACAGGAAGTGTACAATCCTTCCTGCGCAGTTGCTTAAAACTCATGAGAAATGAGAAAACTATCGGTGAGCTACAACGCATCATAGATCAGTGTCAGCAACCTTCTCTCTTGGGTAGTGCACACCGTGCTGTTCATAATATTACAAGACATACAAGGACCGGAAGAGAGATGAAGCTCACAGCACAGATTGGAGAATTTGAAATGGGTGAGGTCGTCTTAGACCTAGGATCAGAGGTGAATGTTCTAACTAAGCAGACATGGGAATATATGGGTAGCCCTCAGTTATTCAGATCCCCTATCCACCTGAGGTTAGCTAACCAGCAGCGAGTATCACCATTGGGTCGACTGCCGCAGGTGCCAGTTGACATTGACGGAGTTCGCAGTTTTGTGGACTTCGAGGTTATAGAAATAATTGGCGACAGTCGACTGTATCCAGTATTGTTAAGTATCGATTAGGTGATCGGTAGCAAGGCTATCATCGACCTAAAGAGAATACAAATGACCTTTGAGGATGCGTAGATTCGGGTCGTCGCGCCGCTGGATCCTCACCAGGGTCCTAGATATATTGAACCTATCCGAGCAGAGGAGGAGGCATATAACATGGATAGTCTCTACCAGATGACTGTGAACTAGAACAACTACATCAATCCAACCGCAGAAGGGAACATTAGTTGGCGATGCGACAGCTCCTACGCATCAGATTCCGATATTGGTCTATAGAACTGGCAGAACAGACCTTACGAAGTCTTAGCATGCATATGTGCATTCATGAGTAATTCACTGCGATGGATTGGCGTAGAGATCACTGAGATTCCATCATATCATGGTCTGACAGATATCCAGGACTTCCTTGAGTAGTTTGAGCAACAGATTCCTTATGAGCAGAGGATCGCAGCTATGGACCTTGCAGTACGAGCCACACCTGCAAGATGGTGGTATGCGCATAAAGAGAATATCACATCATGGGATGATATTAAAAGATTGATGGCGATCATATTTTTTGTAGACAGAGAGTATGTCCAGTAGAATTACATAGGAGAAACTGATCCCAGGGCACACATTCAGACATGTGAACAGAACTGGTCAGACATTCCCGAGGATGAATGGGTTCACAGATTCATTCACACATTGGACACAATTCCAAGGAACTGGTATACAGAGACCGAATTGCGCAAGGGAACAACAACATGGCCACTTATGATAGACAACTTTCTACTCACCTTCGCTTTTGAATCTGAGTATCCAGGTGTTGATCAGGCCCTACAAGTAATAAAGATCAAGATATTCAAGGACTGTACCCCATCAGTACAGACTCATCCTGATTGGGCCATTCAGCTAACAGAGGCACTAGAATGCTACAACTTTCAAGAAGAACCAAGAGACGAGGATGAGGATCCTTGCAACACCAACATTCTGGAGTCAGAAGGAACTCACGATGTTGGGGGACCATAGTTAGAGACCCCAACAATCACCGAACCCATTAAGATTAGAAATATTAATATTGGAACAGACGCAGAACCTAAGTTTGCCTCTATTGGAGACTATTGGAACGATGAAACAGTCAGATAGATTGCAGATTTGTTACATGACTATCAGGACCTATTTCCCACCAAGTTCACAGAAATGAAGGGAATAGTTGGAGACTTGGGAGTTATGAGGATACCATTGAAGGAGGATGCTAGACCAGTCAAGCAGCGCCCATATAGATTGAATCCGCGCTACAAAGAAAAATTAAAGGACGAAATAAATAAGATGCTAGCAGCAGGCATCATTGAGCCGGTAGAAGAAAGTGAATGGGTTAGCCCCATGGTTGTGCAAGAGAAGAAAAAAAAAGGGGACATCAGAATCTGTGTCGATCTGCGCAAGCTCAATGATGCATCGCTTCACGATCCATTTCAGACATCGTTCACTGATGAGGTATTACACAACGTGGGAGGACAGGAGGTCTACTCCTTCACTGATGGCTTTTCAGGCTACCATCAGATCAAAATACATCCAGAAGATCGATCCAAGACCACCTTTGCAACAGAATGGGGCTCGTTCCAGTATACGGTAATTCCCTTTGGTCTTAAGAATGCACCAGCTATATTTTCTAGAGTAGTAGTTGCTGTATTTAAAGAATACATTCATAAATTCCTAGAAGTATATTTTGATGATTGAACTGTATTTGGACTAATCAACAAGCACATAGGATACTTAAGACTAATGTTAGAGAAATGTAGGCAGTACCAGATTTCTCTAAACTTGAAGAAATGTATATTTTGTGCAAAATTTGGTATTTTGTTGGGTCACATTGTTTGCAGACAAGGCTTGATGGTAGATCCCACGAAGATCGCCATCATTGTAAATATTCCAGCACCCAACTCAGTCAAGCAAATGAGGACAGTACTTGGTCATACCGGGTACTACAGAAAGTTCATCAAGGGCTACACCAAGATTACAGCACCAATGGAGAAATTGCTAAAGAAAGATGTAAAATTCCTATGGAATGAGGAATGTCAGTAGAGTCTAGACATCCTTAAGGAGAAGATGGTTACAGCGCCCATCTTAGTATTTCCATACTAGACTAAGCCATTTCATGTACATGTGGATGCGTCTGGCATTGCACTAGGGGTTGTTTTAACACAACCAGGAGAAGGAGATATTGACCATCCCATCGCATATTCCAGCAGAAAGCTATCGACAGCAGAAAAGAACTACACCACAACAGAAAGAGAAGGCCTAGTTATGGTGTATGCGCTCCAGAAGTTCAGGCACTACCTATTGGGTGCCTCATTTAAGATGTTTACTGACCATTCCGCCTTGAAGTATCTGGTCAATAAGCCAGTGTTAGGGGGGAGAATCTACAGATGGTTACTCCTCTTTCAGGAGTATGATTTTGAAATCATTGTGAAACCAGGAAGATTGAATGCCGGACCTGATCATCTGTCGTGGCTAGACTTAGGAGAAGAGCCAAGTAACCTATATGACAATCTGTCGGATGCACCGTTGTTTTCTGTCCAGATCGCATATGAGTACTATGCCGATATTATTCAATTCCTCACTATAGGAGTAGCACTTGATGATTTTACGAAGCAGCAAAAGAAGCAATTGGTTGTTAAAGCAGCAGACTTCACCCTCATTGCAGGACACTTATACAAGTTAGGTCCGGATGAAGTTCTGCGCAGATGTGTGAGGCCGCACGAAAAAGACGTTATTATCAGAGAGGCACATTCAGGAACCGCAGGAGGTCATTTCACAGGAAAGCCGACTATGCAAAAAATCCTGGAGGCAGGATTATGGTGGCCTACATTGCATAAAGACACCAAGGACTTTTGCAGATGCTGCGATATCTGCCAAAGGGTAGGAAAACCCTCTCGACGTGATGAAATTTCTCTGTGACCGCAAGTCATGATACGCGCATTTGACAAATGGGCTATAGATTTTGTGGGTCCTATAAACCCACCAGGAAAGCACACTGGTGCGAGATATATTATCACTGGAATAGAGTACCTCACCAGATGGGCAGAGGCTAAAGCAGTAAGAAATTGTGATGCTGCTACAGCCGCACAGTTCCTGTTTGAAAACATCATCAGTAGATTTGGATGCCCATTAATTTTGATGAGTGATCAAGGCACACATTTCTTGAACAACACTATTGAGGCATTGACAGAAGAATTCCAGATTCAGCACCATAAGAGCACTCCCTACCACCCACAGGCTAATGGTATGGTGGAGGCCTTTAATAAGATTTTAGAAAATTCTCTTACTAAGATCTGCAACAGCCAAAGGAACGATTGGGACCTCAGATTTAACGCTGTATTATGGGCGTATAGGAACACATGCAAGAAACTTATAGGACACACACCTTTCAGTTTGGTGTATGGACAGGAATGTTGTTATACCTATGGAGTATATTCTTCCCAGCTTAAGAATCGCTCAGATCCTTGGGATAACTGATACAGACACAGTGGAGGAAAGGCTAGCACAGCTGCTTGCCTTAGAAGAAGATAGATTCATCACCGGATTCCACCAGAAAGTGCAGAAGGCACGAGAAAAATCTTGGCATGACAGACACATTAAGAATAAGACTTTTTAGATCGAATACCTAGTGCTCCTCTATGACAGCAAATTCATGAAGTTTCCAGGAAAGTTCAAGACGCATTGGATGGGGCCATATCAGATACATCAAGTTACAAAGGCAGGTGCCGTTTAGCTCAGCCAGCTGAATGGGGAGCTTCTTCCCACATGGATTAATGGCAGTAGGATTAAGCTCTATAGTGATAGCCCCTCCGCCTCTCAGCCCTAGCTTAGCCAGTTTATGGTGGTGCAGATGTCCAGTGTAGTTGAAAGGAGGCATCGCACTGGGAACTAGTGTACACCGGCAGATATTTTCTAAGTATGAGGAATCACATAAGGTAAAAAAAAAATGTATTTGTTTTACGCAGGTGATGCGGAGTCACATCGCGGCAGTGCGATGTTTCCCCGTGCCACATACTCAGTTTTGCAACCGACAGAGAGCCAGTCAAGTCACCATCTAACAGGTAGTTAATGAGGAAATGACCGCTATATCTTACCGTAGATTTGGTAGTAGTATAATAAATTTTTCCAGATTTGGCAAATCCCCGACGAGACCGGTGCCTGTACACACACGCTTCGAGGGAAATTCGATCGGATTTCCTCATTTATTAAGGATCGGATGACGGGTGTGGGCTTGTCCAGGCATTGATGACGATCGACAGGTTCAGTCTAGATGACCGTTGTGTCCGGGATTATCGTATTGGGCATAAAAGCAGAAAGTATTCAATTGGGACGGTTACATTTGCAGAAAAACCGAGAGCTGTAGAGTGCATTGTTAAGAATTCCCTGTGAAGAGCTAAGTTCATTACAGAGTGCTGTGATTTTTAGAATTTGCAGCCATGGCACATCCGCTATTTTGTACTAATATGGTTCTTTTCAAGGACAAACCTTTAGAAGACATACCGAGACGCTTCGAACCTGGTGGTTGTAGGTCCGCCATGACGATGCCACCCAGGGTTGTGAAATTAAGTGCAGCACAAGTCAGACAGCCACTAAGGATGAAGAATCAAGCGCCAGAAGTAGAAGTTGTCACCAAAGTCTCTGCTAACAAAGAAGACCACTGAGCCGACCACTGAAGATAAGAAAGCAGAGCAGAAGAATGATGAGAAGAAATCTCCCGCTAGGTGGAAAGTAAAAATGAGAAAAAGAAAGCAACGGGAGAAGGTCGCCGACCTATCTAATCAGCTAAGGGAAGCACAAAAGATTGCGGAGGCAATGAAATGAAAGACTGATGATCAGAGGCAGCATGTGTTCCTGGAGCACCTCGAAGAGAAGAAAAGTGGAAGAGGATAGAAAACCCAGCAGACGATAGAATTACAGAATGCAGACAAAGGCTTGTTTTCGGAACGGAACTCATGGTTTGTATCTCTTTCATATGCAAGGCTATAGACTGAATGAAATGTTTGAGAAGGCTGGAAGATACATATTTTCCTTCTGATAAAAGTTCTAACCCAGATAAATAAGAAAGGATATCTGTGGAAAACATTTCAAACACTAGAAGATTCTTAAAAGGTTTGAGGAGTGATGAGAGAGAGACCATGGCATTGGGAAAGAAGGATAAGAGATCCTGACAAACCAAGTTACAGAAACTATAAAGAGCGTGTCGAAGTGATGCAGAAGGAAGTCGTAGGACTTCGAGACAGGTTGTAGAGGACTTCGTAGGAAGCCAAGGAAAAGCTACAACAGGAGAAGCCCGCTGGAAGTGGCTCGAGGACGAGCCACAAGTAAGTGGTAGGAGACTGTTGGAGCAGGGTCCCGCAGCTACAGAAGAAGATGATAGTTTAGCGGAGAGATAATTTTTGGTGGAAATAAGATAAGACAGAGCTACGACGCCGTAGGACGTTTCTAGCTACAGAGCAGAGTCGAAAACCATGAATTTTGAGATAGAGAAGTCAAGAAAGGCAACGGTACTTGAGCGGCCGAGAAGAGAGAGCTCACCCATTGCATTGAAGGCAATGGCCGAAGACAAGAGGGCTCAATTACCCTCATAAAGGAGAAGGAGCAATGAGGCTGAAGCATTGAACACAAAGGACAGAAAAGCAAAGCGGTGCACAGTACCCATGATCAGTGTCGGGAAGCATGGAAGACTGCAGAGAGCTGTGGTGTGACGAAAAGCGGCTACCTCAAGTACATATATGGCCGACTGTCACTAGTTGGGGTTTGGGTTACTGTTGGGACAGGCCCACAGTGTTGTAAAGGAAAGACCTTCGGGCTGCCTATAAAGGGATATATTTTGTATTGTAAAAGGGTTGGTTAGTTAGACATTAGCGGATTCAGCCAGTAGTTAGTTGTTTTGTTGATTATCAGATAGTTGTAAAAGTCAAGCTCTGGTTCTTTTATTAGCGGTAGAAATCTTACTGTAACCAGTAGCTGGCTTATAGAGCATGCATGTAACGATCCGGAGGGATCGAAAGAGAGGGAAGAGTATATTGTAGGAGAGAAATATAGAGAGGAAAATAAGATCTAGGAGAGAAGATCTTGAGCTGCATATGCGGTGTAGCAGAACTGTGTTTTACCTTCCCCTGAGCTATAATAAAAACACAGTTCTGTGGAAGTAGCTTCCATCCTGGAGGTGAACCACGTTAAAATCAAGTGTTATGTGATTGGTTTATGTGTTATGTTTGCTTATGCATTTCTCAGTCATTTCATGGAATTTGTTTACTGTTTAATTAATGAAGGTGTTAATCAGTTCACAGTAACATAGAAGGATAAATATAAATCAAAGTCTTTGGTATGTTGTATGTGGTTCATTTATGCTTTGCATGAGACAGTCACTAGTCGTAGTATTGAACAACCTTGTATGTTAAGTCTTGCACATCGACATGAGCAATGCTAAGTGCGCTAAGCCGCGGAGGTAGGATATCACAGAGAGGCGATACCGCATCGACAGAGGAGCTGCGGTGCGCAATACCGCAGGTTGAGGACTTAGCGTTGGGCAGGAGCTGCATGTCGCAAGGTGCACTGCGACGCGGTAAGGTTGTAGATATCATGAGTCAGGGAAAGTGCACAACATAGAAAGGGACCGCACGACGAGGTATAAGGAATATCTTGCGGCTAGAAGAGCTGCGAGACGAGGAGATCGCGCGATGCGAGCAGAAGATCGCGCGACCCGTAGAGAAAGAGACCTTGCAGCTAGGGGATCTGTGAGCCTCAAGTAGGATCTCCATGGAACCTGGTCCAAGACACTTGAGTCCTTGGCCAACCCATTAGAATCACTTCGGGTGAGACTTCATGCCGCCTTGCGATCTGTCACCGAAAGGGCCAGTGAGCTAGGGGTGTTGTTGGTTCATTATAGTAAACCTAGGTCTGCCCATAGCAGCCAACAATAATACACAGTAACCTTGCATGATCACAACCCCCATCCTCCTCCACATGCTTAGAGACCAGGGAGTGACACATTTTGTATTACCGTGTATTATATTTTGGTGGCTCGAGAGCCCCGCGAGGCCTGGTGGAGTGAAGCCAAGCCTGCTATCCTGCCCAATGTCAGTAAGATGCCTTTAGGCCCAGCACCTGTATAGAGTTGGTTTGGATTTGACTCCCCACCTTCTTCGTGTCTGGATAGTAGTACACTACAATGTACTCATCGATAGTCAGGCCACCTCCGGGCCCACCGCGAGAATGAAGGTTCACTACTTCCCCCCGTCGGGAAAGTCTAGTAATAAATTATATGTCCTCCACCTCTATGGTGAGGGACATCCCATCTATCTGGAAGGACTCATAGTCTAGATCCCAATAATCCACCAGCATCAACAATAGTCTTAGTTTAGCCCTCAATCCACCAAGACACCAAAACTTGTAGAGTCCCATGCACGTAGCACTTATTGAGCCATTAGATCAACCCTTATTGCCTCCTCTACATCACCATGTTCACACTCTCTCTATTTGTTAGAATAATCAACCCATAGTATTTACCCACTTAGACATTAATTCATTTATTTTTGTCTTATTTGCCTAGTCCATGAGTCCCACCATGTGCAAGTTGCTAATTGCCTATCCATAGAGGTCAAACTTGCCATTATTGACTCATGTAGCACTTGAGAAAGCCTTAGGAATCAAATCTTCTTTATTCCTGGCCTCCTAGGCGCCCTTCTGCTTTTTCTGCTTTATTGCCTGCTTTTTCAGTGTTTTAAGGCACATAGGAAAGCAAGACTAGGTGAGGTGAATCAGCTTTGTTGCCTCTTCCTCCTCCACTCTTTCCTCCATGAAAAATCATGTATGAGATTCCATTTGACCACTCTTTAGCTTGACTATGTTCCCTTGCTAATTCGTGGGGTCCTTGATAGATTTGGGATCAGCTTTTTACACCTATGGGGGATTTGCCTATTTTGGGTAAGCCTGCTTTATGCT
>LPNX010932791.1:133842-194936 GCA_001517045.1 Pseudotsuga menziesii
ATAATTTTGCATAATCAATTGTTAATTGTTGTGGGTGAAATTAATCTACTGCATGCCTGAATTTCTACACTATTCTAGGACCATCCTACAAAAAAAATTTCAATTTTTCCCATTAGATTACTTAAAAAATCTCATGCGCGGCCGCATACGCGACTGTTTGCCAAACAGTTGCGTATGTACGCGGGTTTGGGGGCATTTTCCCCGTATAGCCAGCCCTATACATGGAAAAACCCTCATTTTTTGCATGGGCCATAGCGCCCTTTTTAGATTGGCCTAGAAACCTCAAATGACCATGGAATTTGATAAAAATTGCATTGAAATGGAAGAGAAGAGCATGGGTAAGTGCCTGGAAGAAACAATAGTGGATTCCGCCGGCTGGATCTCCTGGAATTCGTTGTTGAAAATCTGAGCTCAATTGGGTAAAAATTTCAAATGTTTTATAATGTTTTGAATTTTTTACTATTTATAGAAATTTTTCAAATTTTTGAAATTTTTTACCTCCTTTACTATAGTTTGGACTATTTCTAATCATTTTGGACCGTTTTTGACCTAACTCTTGATGTAGGAGACCTTTTTGAGTGTCGTTTCAGCCGTTGGATTGACTCGTTTGTACCAATCTTAGGTATGATGTCTAAACTGGCATATAGGTTAGGTTTCATCACCGTTTTCATTTTGCATGACCTTATGACCATTTCATCATAGCCTTAGGTACGAATCCACTCTATTATGTCACGGAACCTTCTTGCTTTCTTAGAAGTGGCATGATATGAGTGGTAGAGCTTGACCTTACATGGGTACCCTAGTTAGCACCTTATCTGCATTTGGTGCCCATGCTGACATTTTGTCCTTTAGGGTGTGGGAGTTCATTGTATAGTATTTCCATGACATTTCGCAAGAGCCTCATACTCCTCTTGATCTTTTGCTGGCCTATTTCCCTTAGGACTCCCATATGTCAAGTTGTAATTGCATTTTCATGAGCTTTGCCTTCCTTATTGAGCTTTATGCTGGCTTCCCTGACATTGTGTTTTAGACATATAGCCCGAGCTTGTCTCATGTCTAGCCATGTAGAGCCATTTTATATATCCTTTACAGCTTGATTCCCTTTTTAACAGGAGGGGATTTTCCCCAGAGTGTCGCTATCCTACACATGTATCCTTGCATTGAGAATAGGTATGTTCCACTACTTGGAAATAGTTTGTTTGTCCCTATGACACTCGTCTCCTCGTAGTCTGTAACTATAAAGCCATTTTATTCTTTTTCAAGCTTTTTAAATATTTGAAAAAGTCCAAAAAAAATCAAAAAACCAAAAAACCGGACAAGGAAAGATGTTATCTTTGGCAGCTGTCGAGTCGTGTCTCCTTCGAATAGAGCATTGTATATCACATCCGTTGGTTGGGATTGTAGTTTGACTTTAGGAGCTGTACTCATTTATCTGAGTTTATCTCCCCCGACTGGTTAATATTCCAGTCCCCATGGAGCCTCTGTCGATGCCTCCTGTGTCACAAAGATGTCCGAGTTTGCATATAGAGTCTATGCTACCTTTATTCAGTCACCATACGTCATTATGCTCTTATTCGAAGGAAGTTGAAACTTGAGTCGGCCATTCCTCAGCTATCTTGACTTTGCACGTCGGCCATTCCTAGTATAGTTACTGGTTCATGCACCTTATGATAGAGTCCTTCGACATTATACAGATTTGTTGAGTACCTCATGTTGGATGATGGGAGATTCCTTAATTCCCTCCTTCCAGCTGATTTCATCCCATCAACTTTAGATCATTTCTTCTGGGATTGAAATCTAGAGTCATTTTGAGTGCCTTGAGACTTGCATTCATCAGTGGCAGGTTCTCTCTCCATCGACAGTCTTTGGGAATACATCAATGTCCCCTGATCAATGGATCCTCTCAAGTGTTTGACCTCAACATATTTATTCACACTTGTTAGTTTGCACTCTAGTACCTTGATTCCCATTTTCATTATCGATGGGTGATCTCACGTCTGTTAATGGTATACATCAATGACTGGTAATCAGACGATGGACTACTATGTTTGACCTTGACACCTCTATTCACATAGTAGGACATGTACTCATAGCGGTTTGTGTAGAAGACCTTCCAAATTGGTGGCATCTCTTATATGCTACCTCCTTGGTCATGCCAGTGTTCATGATATTTCAGCTCTCATGACTTGATTCGAGTATATGTCAGACATCTTCAGCCATCATGGAGATCTTGATCCATTATATATATTCAACCATTATGGAGATCATGGTTCTTTATATATCTTCATCATGGAGATTCTGATCTATGTATATTGTATGTGGTAATGACCACTCATGTGATATCTTGTATCATTCCTATTCATGGCCATTGTACTATTATGTATCCGAGACTGCTATAAGTATGTGCAGAGTTGTATCATTGTAATATTCTGATTTGGTGGCTGGTATTCCATTTGGGATCCTTCATCACTCCACTTCTGGGATGGACTTATAATGTATTTCGGCCATCGTATGACCCCTCTAACCTCACACATTAGGGGGCTTCTATTATATCTTATTTTACCACTCCAGGTGAATCACACTTATATGGCCTTTCCCCTATCCCTTTGCATATTCCTTAGACCCCTTGGACCATTTTTTGTCCTTTGATGTTTCCTTGACTATCCCTAAAAACATGTCTAAATCCATATACGCGACTTTTAAACCCCTAATCGCGTATATACATGGGTTTTACCACTAAAACTGCGTACAAAATCCAAATCCTTTTAGAGTTTTCCTTGATATGGATTCGACTCACTTGACTCCTAGCCTTCCATATGCATTGAGATCACTCGGATTCAAACTTTCATTACCCCTTTGAAAATATATATAAGGAACTCTTTGATACATTGAAGGCATAAGAAAGAATTGAGAGCAAAGAAACTATAGTCCATTGTTGCTGGAACTTATGCTTGACTTTGCATCCCTTTGTCCCTTGGAGCACTTTTGTGTTCTTCCAAAGCTTGTCTTTTGCTTGTGAGCTTGCTATCGAGAGATGGAGGATTGAGGTGGTGGAGGCCCAAGTGGGGGATTCAGTTTTTCCGATTCGCAGACGTGCCGATAGAGATTGTATCTATTGTAATCTCTGATTTTATATTAATAGAAATATCTTTTCCTGTCCAATAATGTATGTTTGAATGAATATTTTATCCATGGGATGATTTCAAATGCTTATACGTTGTTGATTATATATGCTAGAATAGATCTAACGCCAATGTATATAGTATGATTGTATTGTTTACTCGTTGTTGAGGACGTGATTAATCAATTCAAGTTGAAGTTGGAAAGCTCAACAGGGATCTACTTCAACCGTCTGGAATAAGGTACGAGGTCCGATCCTTTAGTGTTAGATATTTAATTTCTATTAATATAAAATCATAGATTACAATAGATACAACCTCTGTCGGCACGTCTGTGAATCAGATAAACTGAATCCCCCACTTAGGCCTCCACCACCTCAATCCTCCATCTCTCTATAGCAATCTCACAAGCGAAAGGCAAGATTGGGAAGAACACAAAAGTGCTCTAAGGGATAAAGGGATGCAGACTCAAGCATATGTTCCAGCAACAATGGAATATAGCTTCTTTGCTCTCAATTCTCTCTTATGCCTTCATGTATCAAAGAGTTCCTTATATAGCTTTTCAAAGGGGTAATGAAAGGTCGAATCCGAGTGATCTCAAGGCATATGGAAGGCCAGGAGTCAAGTGAGTCGGATCCATGTTGAGGAAAACTCCAAAAGGATTTGGATTTTGTACACATCCCGATGTACGCGGTTTTAGTGGTCAAACCCACGTATAAACACTATTAGGGGTTTAAAAGTCACGTATATGGATTTATACATGTTTTTAGGGATGGTCAAGGAAACATCAAAGGACAAAAAATGGTCCAAGGGGTCTAAGGAGTCTACAGAGGGATGGGGAAAGGCCATACAAGTTTGATTCACTTGGAGTGGTAAAATCAGCTATAACAGTCCTAAATCACACTAGTAGATAGACACTATGTTCACTCTAGATCGACACCTAGTGTATCCAACTCACATCCCAGCCTTCCATTCAGCACTCCGTCCAGATCACCTATCAGACTGCACACTGCAGAGAATTAATTTTGGCCATTTAAAACGTGATCCAACTGCCAATGTTCTGTTATCCATGCGTCTGGGTGATGAAGCCATGTTCTAGATTGTTCACCACCCTGCATTCTCCTTTAATTTCCACCACATCAACCATCCACACACTAGATTTATGCATTCAACTCACGCCCTAGAAGGATCGCTCATGGCCTCCTCTACCTGAATCCAAACTACCACCAGTTTGCACGTTTAAAGAATAGAACGACCTGCATTCTAGAAGACCCACTGTGTATGCTTCCTTGGGTCACCACTATTCCACATTCACGTTGAACAAGGAGTCATCCGCCAACTCTGTGGATCGGTTGTGCTGGAGAAGGAACCTGTGTGTATGCTGTCTAGTGAAAAGAACCAGATTCGCGCTGAAGAAGGAGGATGTCTGCACGTTGGCCCATGGACAATTAAACAATTTAAAGACTGGCTAAATTTAGAGAGCAATCGACCTCTAAAGGGTTGAATTTCTCACCCCTATAAATAATTATATAAATCAGCCTCTATGAGAGAGCTAATCTAGCTAAAAAATCAGTCAGTCAGTAGAGTTAGGAGAAGAGTTCTTGCTGTAATTTACTCTTGAACTTTGTATTTTTGTTCCACCATCTGAATAAAGAGTTGTATGCATTGCTGTTGAATATTGCATTTAAGTAGAAGTTATCCAGAAATCACCTCTGATTGCTGAGAGGGCCCCTCATCAATCATAGGTTCATTTTATTTGTTTAGCTTAGTTTCTTTTTTGTTTTAGCTAGTCTAGTTCAATTTCTAATGCGTTTCCATTAGATTAGAGTAAATGCTATTCTATTTGTTTTCTGCAATACATTAACATAGTTTTATTTCGAAAGTTAATTAGTTAGATGTGTGCATGGCTTGATTTCAGTTACTTTCTTTTAGTCATTTTGTTTCCAGTTATTTTCATTTCCAGCATTACTTTCAATCTTTGTTTTCAAGAATACATAATACGTCATTTTCATGAATTTAAAATAGATTCAATTCTGTTATTTCCTTTCCTATTTTGAATTTATGCAAGATAATTTCCAATTTATTTATTAGCTTAATATGCAAATGAATCCTTTTGTTCATGAATTAGTTTAAGGTTAATTTGTTGTCAAATAGGTTTATTTACTATTCCAATGCATTGGAATTACATCTGCATGGATTCAGCTGAAGATTAGTTCATTTAGGTTAGTTTTTACCATTTTTTTACTGTGCAGCCTGTCATTCGGATAGCCTGTTGAGTCCGTTATTCAGCCACCCTTTCAGACCCACAGTTCAGTCTGTCATTCAACCTTTAGTTCTATTTTTAGTGTTTTTTATGTATTTTAAGATTGTTTTCAGTTCTATTTTGTTGATGTTTGAATTATGCTTTGTCTGTAATAGTTAAATGATAGTTTTGTTTAACATTTAAGTTAAAGTTTAGTTGTTTTAAATTATTTATTAAAGTTTTATCATTTTCCTTACTTCTTTTACTTTGAACGTAGTTTAAGTTATTCTAAAGTTTTGTTTCTGATTTTGTCTTATAGTTGTATGGTTTTGTGTCTATTCCTTTTGAATTCATTTATTGGTTTGCATACAAGATTTAGTGTTTTCCTTAGCATGTTTTTAGGTTTTCTTTTTATGATTGTGTTATTGTTGAAAAAACTTGTAGGATAGAACCTAAAGATATTTCTTTATTAAGTTTTCTACTTGCTTCTTTTATTTAAGTTTTTTGCTTGCTTCTTTTTAAGTTTTCCTTATTAAGTTTTATCTATTAAGTTTTCTAGTTGCTTATAAGTTAAGTCTTCCTTGCAATTTAGTTTTCCGTTTGAATAAGTAAGTTGCTGATTATATCTTTTTTTCAGTCCAAAGTTATAAGATAAATTATTTGTTTAGTTAATCTTTTATCTCAGTTTAGTTACCTTAATTGCATTTTTAGGAATTTTGACTCAATTTTTCATTTTGAAAGATCTTTCGATCTTTTGTTTGTTAAAATATTTACACGACACTCTCTACCTTCACATATATTTTCTGTCAACTCTAAGCTTACCAACCCCGGTTGATAATTAAATAATAGGTGGATTAATTTATACATTATAACACCGAACACCAGTCATCTTTGGTATGTCCATTGGTCTGGCATCGCATACACCAGAGGTCTTCATGCACTTATTTTCCTCTTTTTATGTCTTGGAGATGAATAGTCATATTAGCCAATTGCGAATGAATCTGTATCATTCCTGTAGCACCATATCCAATAGGTGAAGCCTATAGCTTCATTTCCAATTCGAGTGTCTCCATTTGCATTGCAATATTTTGCTGCATGAGTGGTCCTCTAATGTGTGGTAGCAGCATAGTAATAAACTATTCCATATGCTGCATGTCTGACATATGGAAGCTTACTTTGGCCATCAACGTCTTGAACCGATGATCAAAGTCCCATACTGTCTTTGTCGAAGCTTGCTTAATCTCCTTGATCTTGGTAATACATTGGGACTTAGATTGTGGCTTTCTGAATTTTGAGATCATTGCACGTTGAATATCCTCAAGAGTCTTCTATGGTGTTTCGATTGGTGCGACACATAAATTCATGAACCAATCCAGCGCATCAATCCTCAAGGTCGTGATCATCTATGCCTTATTTATATCTGCATTATGGACTAAACGCACAATCCAAACATCTTCATAGAGGAACCAATGTTGCTCAAGGTCTTTCGTTCCATTCCCATTGAATGTGGGTAATCCAACATATGTTCCCACCATTAGGGTGGTGCTGGGGTTGTTCACTAGATTCCCTAGATTTGGTATATTTACTGGGATCGTTGATGGTCTTCCTTGCACACCAGTCCCGACACTAGGACTACTAGTGTTTACAGGTGGTTCAGGTGAGGAACTTGTAGGTCTCACTTCAGGGTATCTTCCTAGAATGTCGTAGTCACGTCCTATCCTCAGTGACTCTGTAGACTCTTCCAATTCTTCTCTCTCAGAAATTAGACTATTCTCCTCCTCTTCATCATGGGAACCTTCATCTAGGTGTGACTCACATCCATATTCACTTTCCCTGGGTAGGCTATAAGCCCTCCTACCTCCTGCTACCTTCCTCCTCTTTCCTGACCAGAAGTTCTTTCCACTTCTTAAGAATCCAACATACAACTCATCTTATGAGCTTCCTTTGAACATTTCTTCTTACTACCTTCTATATCACTCCTAAATTTTACACAGTATATCTCCTTCATGGACTACGCGACTCAATCGTTGAGTTGTAAAATACCCTTTTCATAAAGGAGCATTTTAATCCATAGGTTTATAGACATAAGGTACCTTCCTCGAGATCCTTGGAAAAAATGTCTCTCTGCCTCGCTATATAAGGTTATAACTTCAACATCGAACTCAGTAATGTATCCTTCTAATATGATGTCAATCCAAAAATCAACAACTATTGAAATAGGGTTACTTACTTGTGCCACTTCTTGTGTTAGCTGGTCGATCCACTCAACTATCCCTCTTCTTTGCAAGTTAGTCTATCGGGTTGCTAACTCTGACAACCATTCTTGTAATATAATAGGGAATTATGCGAAAAATATTTCATGGATATCTGAGTATAGATATTGCTGTACCCAGTTCTCAAGGCTCAGTTGTGAACCCTCACTTTCCTTCAGCGTAAATATCAATGTCTTTGACTCTAGCCAATCTTCAAATTCACTCTTGTCGGTTGCCACAACATTTCCCTCATTTTGATCAATAGGGTCCCAACAATAGAACCATTTGTTGGCCACTTTTCCTAACTCGCGTGACCCAGGTTCTACGCAACCTGTCAACCCAACAAACACCCGAGATACTGACCCAACAGAGCAAGCCCCGTCGGAAACTCCTATGAAGCAGACGTAGTCTCAATCAAGATATCTCTTCGATGGGTAACTACTGGAACCATGTTTCTATGATTTTTGAGGGATTATAGTCCCTTGGTGCATGGCCAAGGAGCTTGACCAAGTCACGAGGATGGATTCATTTACATTGAGTTGTAGCGCATACCGTGCATATATTTTATTAAATACTAATGACGTGACACAGATTCGACCTTAGTACTTTAAGCATAATGGGATATAAAAGCATCTAATAAACAGGAGAAACATACAGACGTGCAACAGCGCTTGCACCGTAAACATAAACTAATACTCAAAAGCAGCACGTACTAACCTATTCATGCAATCGGGCTCTTATTGATAGTGCAACATTCATTCAATCATGACAAGACTTGCATCATAAGCATAAACAAACAGAAACATCAACAACCATACACATTCAAGCATCAACACATAGGAGAGTTCATGTGGAAACCCATATTGGAAAAACCACAAGGCTCTCTTCATCTGACGTGAAAAATGTATGGTGCCTTCATCCTACATCTGACTGCAGACTTTCCTAGATCTAGCTTTCAGCTCAGACTCTTTCTTGATCTCATGCTCTCTGTGTTATTTCTCCTAATCTATTACTACCATCTACTAATCTGCACACGGCATGGATCGACCTCTCTATCATCTGCACCTCTCTAGCAGAGCTTCTCTTCTACTACACTAACTCTAACTGCATCATGTAGGATTTTGACTACTCTACCATTCAGATCTCTCAACTTCACTCTTATCTCTCAGATATCTCCCCTCTGTTACCCTTCAAAAGCAACTAATACTAAAAACACCCCATATAATGCAATAATCTTCATGGAAGCAACTACGACAAACCCTCTAACTATTGAATCCCTCCTATTTATACTATGTTACATGATCACGTAGGGTCGACTACATACAGAAAGTATGTTAACTGTCACCATCAGCCGCCCCTCAAGATATATTTGTGGTGATCATGACTTGACATGAGGCACTAATGGCCTTACTTACAGCGTGCTTCCACTCATGTGGCATCCACAGACCTAAGCCAACTTCAGCACCCATGATCACCCTGTCACTTTTGGCCATTATTCCGCACTTGTGCTACCATGTTACCCTATAACATCTTCACTCCGTGCAGTTTCCCTTTTCTATGTAGGTGATGTCACATGCCCCAATTTTGTGAAAACAACATTATTTTATTTTATTTTATTCAAAGACAATATGTTAAATTTTTTGCTAAGTTGTAATTAATGACTCAGCAGAGTCGAGGATATTTAATGTAATTCTGAATATTTTAGTTATAAATAAATAAAGGTGGAGACAACAACTTAAGAGAGCTGTTAAAAGAGTGTTTACTATTCAAATTGGTGGAGGAGATAGGGTGGAGAGTAAACAGACATGTGGCAGCATCCTCAAACCACTTCCAACTGTTGCAGGTGGCAACCTCCCTACATTTGGGGTCATGATCCCCCAAGAAAGTGGGATCAGAGCAGGTGGCCTAATTGATGACAACTGACCCAAAAGACCTAGGCAATCTTTATAAAAATTCCCATTGAAGAGAGCTAAGGATGCTCATTATAGATAAGTGATCATTCAGGTGAATGTACTTCAGAGAAATTCAATGGCAAGGGAATTTGTGGAAAGAGTTTGAGGAGTTAACTACTAAGTGATCTAGTGCAGCTTTTCAGCTGAAGGATCTTACTGCTGAGTGCAGAGTGTTTTCTAAGTCATTGGACTAGTCTATTGTTTGCATGCTCAACCAGTTCTCAGCCAAGAAGACCAGGAACAGGCTCGGGGGTCTCGAGGAAGCATTTTTTGAGGGCTCTCCAGGAGTTTGGTAGGCAGGAATGGCCTCCTAACGCTGTTGTTGTCCATCTTAATCAGGTTCTACATTCTTTGGTTTTACTGTGTTAGATGGTTAAAAGTGAATCTGATTGTTATCTGAATGTTAAATATTTAGTTGTAAAATGTTAGAGTTATTAATCTTTTAGATTTTTGAAGGAAGGAATCTGAATAGATGAAAAATAATTCTAATCTGTGTTTTTCCACGTCTGGAAGGACCAGACCGTAATCTAGCACAAACAGAGTATTTAAAAGTAGATGAAGGAAATGATAAGAGACTGGAATGATTAGATATGTTATGCATTTTATAATAGAAAGTAATTTATTTCAATATGTAGGTTATCATCAAAAATAACAATAACCTTATTATCTATGTTATTGTTCTACAAACCGATGTATCTAAATATATTAGAAAAACCAGTAGCTTAGTACAGATAGAAGGATTATTATTATGTTAAGAAAATACCTTAGTAGATAAATGAAGTATTATTTTTTATTCAAGTTAAAATATGGATGAGAATAAACTGTGTTATGTTATCAATATATTCCTTTGTGTTTTAACTATTTGCAAATGCAGTAGAAAAGATACAAGTAAACTACTTTAGTACATTCAGTTAAACAGAGAAATAAACTATAATTACTTAGTTCATTTACTTATAATGTTAACTAAACTAAGACAATAGTTACTATAAACAAGAAGGGTTTTATGAAAAATATTTTTAAATTATCAAGAACAAACTAGTTATTGAATTGATGTTTACAATTAACTCTAATAAAATTCTTGCTAACATTTCAGTAAAAACAATAAGAATAGGATTATAACTAACATAAAAAATTAAATGCCTATTTAAGAAAGAGCTGTTTTAAATTCAGCAACAGGTTGTACCTGTAAAGATAATCTACATGGTCAAAACCCTAAACTAGAAATCATTTTTATAAATAAAATACATAAGCTACAATCCAATTATTTTGGAGTATATTTATAAATAAACAATTAGATTATGAGAAGACTGTTTATAGTCCTTAGGGATATATAAAAGAATAGATAGTTAAATATCACTTAGATTTTTCACAACACACTTGTAACATTAATTAAAACAAGTTCAACAATTAACAATACTTATTAAATAATAGACAAATTGAAAGATTTATGTAAACGAGGGTTTCATTCAGGAAACCCTAGCTCGAAATTCCTGAGCCAGCAAGTAAAATAACTTATAATATGACTGAGTGACAATCTTAAATCCATTAACAAAAACCTAATACAAAATAAATAATAAACAGTAAATTATTATTTCACGGTCAAATAGGGTAAAAACCCTAAGTACACAACTCACAATAATAGCATTAAGGTAAAATGAGTCCAAGCTCGAAGGAAAATCCTTTTGCTTTTAAAAACCCTGTGTATTGCTTGACAGGCTGAAAGGCTTTAAACTTAAACAATGTACAATAACCAGATATGAGATGGTGCACCCATATCGCGACATGGGGTTTTAATAAACGAAACTAACAGATTTTATATCAAATCATACAACAATGTAAAATCCTTTTTAACACAAGAAGAAAGTATTACAAGTCATGGCATTGAGTTGGAGTCACTCTTCTGCAAGCAAGGGTTTTAAAAACAAAAATAAAATTTATAAACTGAGGAACAACAACCCAAGACTGGGAAAGACCTTGCTGTAACTTCTTCCAACTGCAAACATTTCCCCTAAGTTTGTACAAGTAGGGAGGGCCATTGTAGCGTCCCCATGCCTCCGGCCGGCGTAGAGGACGCGACTACTAGCTTTATCAGATCGGGCTAACCACCCATGAACATGTACAGGATTTAAAAATCCATAAACATAATGCTTAAACATGCATAGATGCAATTATCTACCAAGCACAGTGGAAAACAACATTCATTCATACACGCATGCATTCAAATAAGCATTCTTTCCACATGTTCATTTCATTTTCATTAACAGAATTTACAGTTGCAGAAGTAGAATGGATAGAGCACTTATCTTATGAAGAACTTCTTCCGCAACCAGCTACATCACTGCAATGTTCCACCCAACCATAGGCCAGCGTGCTCCTTAATCTCTCAGCAGCGCTGCCACCCCCGAGCTGGGCATGATTCTTAAAGGAATAAGGGAACTAGTAGGCTTACACATAGCCAGGGATGAACAAAACACATAGCCAAGCCAATAGAGTTGGGTTTATCAGGCCATTAAGGAGTTGGAGAAGGAAGATTGCTAAGCTGGTGAGCTCATTACAGAGCCAAGGATACCTACACCAGGACTAGTCTGACCTCTAAGACACCCATCCACACCCAACACAAGGAATCAGTCCCTTCTCTGCTACACAGTCCCTCAGGCCCTGCATTCCCTTCCAGTGCTATTCAGGGGTGATGGAGAAGAAGCCCAGCCCTCTAGCTCTGTCTGTGTGGTTCCAGCCACCAGGTTTATCAAGCAAAACTAAGACAACATCCTTGCTCCTCTCACAGTCTGAAGACCAACAATTTCACATATGTAATCAAATCAACTGTCACAGCTTAAACAGGGAAACGAATTTTGAGTCATTATTGGCCCTATCATGGCCAAAATAACTCTCAATCGAATTTACAACATCCCCCAAATGTAACAGTAATTACATCCACAACATGGGGAAAACTACAGCCCCGAATATATCAGTGAGCACAACTTACAGCAGGGAAAAATGACCCAAATAGTCTGTGAGACAGCCAAAAACGTGAATGGCCCTTCACAGTCAGTCGTGGATGCAAGAGCACGGCTCTCAGCTCTCCATGTGCTCCCCAACAGAAGAATACTTGTGCGTGGTTAAACAATCCGAACCAGCAAGGAAAGGAACAGACAATGGAGGCCCTGTGTGAGGGAAAACAACTCCGTTTTTGTCCATGGATGCACCACTAACAGGAAGGACGCGAATTTGCAGTTCATGGGTGTTTAGCAACTCATGGAGTGAAGATGAATGTCTGTGTGAGACCAAAAATGCCAAGAACCTGTGCGTGAGGATGAACGGCAATGTGGAGGACGCGAATTGCAAGTCCTGAGCATTTTTTTGCCACTCGTGGGGAGGAAGAAGAGTCTGCCTGAAGGATGAGGACGAATTGAATGAAGGGCATAGGCTAGGACTGATAGTCCTACCACCCCACACCCCAAAACAATAACTGCCATAACTCCTCCCAGCTTCCAACAGAAATTATTAACTGAAGTGGTTGGAATAAGACAAAGGAAGAAGACACATGGGTTTTTCCCCCTTTTGGCTCAAGGTTTAACAATTCCCCCCCACACCTTATCCTTGAGAAAATCATGCCCCATTCGATTTAGTTGCCGCGACCGTATCTGGTTGTGTTCATTTTAATTATAGATGCATATTTACATGATGATCAACATAATATATGCCGCATGCCTCGATATACCATCGGTGACAAATTTAAATCCAAAACATAGCATAACCGATCAATGGTGGGGCCTTGGCCTTTAACTCCACACCATGATCATTTAGAATTTATACATAATATACATCTAATGCAATGGGGTCAAAACCAGGACATTACATTCCCCTCCCCCTTCAATAGCACTGTCCTCAGTGCTTACAAAATTGAACAAAATGCTACACTGGCATCGCCTCAGTGCTCTGCATAATTGAACAAAATGGATGTGCCAATCGCATGGCATCCTCCAGCTCCCATGTAGCCTCTTCAGGTCCGAAGTGCTCCCATTGCACCTTTACCTGACCTATGGCTCGGTTCCGGAGCATTGTGACCTTCCTGTCGAGGATGCGCATTGGCTCGATTCGGAACTCTCCCTCGGGTTCCACCTAAATCACATCCCAATTTATCACATGGTTAGGATCATGTACATATTTATTAAGAAAAGAAACATGAAAAACATTATGAGCTCTAGTGCTAGCAGGCAATGCAATTCTATATGCAACTGGCCCTATTCTTTCAAGCACTTCAAACAGCCCACAGTATCTTGGTGACAACTTGGCACAACTGCCAAGCTTCAAGGAACTCTTCCTTGCCCTCACTCTGAGGTAAACATGATCCCCAACACTAAATTCTCTGTTCACCCTATGCTTATCTGCATAGATTTTCTGCCTGTCCTGTGCTACTTTCAGCTTCTGCCTGATCTTTACAACCTCTTGCTCCATTTCCTTGAGCAATTCTGGTCTAAGCACAATCCTGTTCACTAGATTATCCCAAGTCACTGGTGTCCTACACCTTCTCCCATACAAAGCTTCATACGGACTCATCCCCAAGGATGCTTGATGTTCATTGTTATAAGCAAACTCTACCAAGTGTAAGTAATCTTCCCACTCGGTTGGTTTGTCCATCACATACATGCGAAGCATATCTTCAAGCACCTGATTAACTCTCTCGGTCTGCCCATCTGTCTGAGGATGGTATGCAGTGCTGAAGTTTAGCTTTGTACCCAAATCTGCAAACAACCCCTTCCAAAAGTTGGAAGTGAACTTGACATCTTTGTCAGATACTATTGCCTTCGGCAATCCATGCAATTTGAATATCTCCTTCATGAAGATCTTTGCAATGTCACCAGCCTCATATGTAGACTTAACTGGTATAAAACGTGCTGCTTTTTTCAACTTGTCTACCACAACCATGATGGAATCATGTTGTCTCCAAGTCATCGGCAATCCTGTAAAATAATCCATGGAAATAACTTTCCATTTCCATTCTGGAACTGGAAAAGGCTGCAACAAACCTGCTGGATTTTGATGCTCAACCTTCACCTGCTGGCATTTCATACACCTTGAGATGTATTCAGCTAGGTCCTTTTTCATACTTGGCCAAAAGTACTGCTTTCTAGATGTAGCAATTGTCTTCTGATATCCTGGGTGACCAGAATACGGAGCTTGATGGATTTCATCTATAACAGTTCTCCTCAAATCTACTACATCTGGAATATAAATTCTGCCTTTAAAAGTGAGAAGTCCATCTTCCTCCAATTTATATCCCTCATACCTCTTCTCAAGGCTTTGCTGTTGCAATTTGTCTTTTACCTGCTCATACAATTCATTTCCAGCAACATGATTAACAATCTGTTGCCTCAAATCTGGCTGGCAAATACTAAGAGATGCCACATGCATTTCCTGCATTTTCCTGCTGAGTGCATCAGCTACCTTATTTTCCTTCCCTTTTATGTGCTTGATTTCAAAATCAAACTCACATAAAAACTCCAGCCATCTTGCTTGCCTAGCATTCAAAGTAGGTTGATCAAACAAATACTTCAGACGACAATGGTCTGTTCTGAGCTCAAATCTCCTGCCCATCAAGTAATGTCTCCACATCTTGAGAGAATGTACTATGGCTGCAAGCTCTAGGTCATGAGTGGCATAGTTCTTCTCATGTTCCTTCAACTTTCTTGACTCATAACATATCACATGGTTATCCTGCATAAGGACTCCTCCAAGCCCTTGTCCACATGCATCGGTACATACCACAAAATCTTTCTCTGGATATGCAACTTTCAATACGGGCGCACTAGTGAGAAGATTCTTCAACTGCTAGAAGCTTTCTTCACACCTCGATGTCCATTCGAACTTCATCCCCTTCTTTTGCAAAGAAGTGATAGCATGTGCAACTTTGGAGAATCCCTCAATGAATCTCCTATAGTATCATGTAAGTCCCATGAAAGATCTTACATCTGTCACATTTGTTGGAGTAGGCCAATTCATAATGGCTTCAATCTTTTCAGGGTCCATAGATATACCCTCCTCTGAGATAATGTGACCCAAATACTGAATTCTATCTCTATAGAAGTCACACTTGCTCAGTTTTGCATACAACTGATGCTCCCTGAGCAATTGCAGTGTCAATCTCAAATGTTCTTCATGCTCTTTCTCATTCTTAGAATAAACAAGAATGTCATCAAGGAAAACAAGAACAAACTTGTCCAAATACTTGTTGAAGACACTATTCATAAGGCACATAAATGTAGCTGGCACATTTGTGAGACCAAATGGTACCACTACAAACTCATAGTGCCCATACGTTGTCCTAAAGGCGGTCTTATGAATGTCTTCATCCTTGATCCTTACCTGATGGTAACCAGACCTCAAGTCAATCTTGGAAAATACCTTTTCTCCTCTCATTTGATCAAAGAGGTCATCAATCCTAGGCAAAGGATACTTATTCTTCACAGTAACCTTGTTCAACTGCCTGTAATCAATACATAACCGGAGTGTACCATCTTTCTTCTTCACAAACAGAACTGGCGCTCCCCAAGGAGATACACTCAAGCGAATGTACTTCTTTTCCAACAACTCTTGCAGTTGCATCTTTAGCTCTAGCATCTTCAGTGTGCTCATCCTGTAGGGTGCCTTGGACACTGGTGCTGCTCCTGGCACAAGTTCAATAGTGAAATCAATGTCCCTTTCTGGAGGAAGCCCTGGAATCTCATCAGGAAACACATCCCTGAATTCCTGTAACACCTGATAGTCCTCCAACCTCGGAGTTTCATCTCTCGTTTCCTCCAAAATCTTAGCTGCATACAATTGGAAACCCTTCCTACAGAACTTCTTCAACTACATTGCTGAGACCTACCGTACTGAAATCACCTTTGGAATGCCTTTCACAACTACTAGGTTCCCTTCTTCATTCAGGCATTCAAAAGTCTTATTGTAGCAATCAAGCTTCACCCTGTGAGCTTCTAACCAATCCATTCCAATGAGAACATCATAGGAACCAAGCAGTAGAACATTCAGATCTACACAAGTGACCAATCCATTCATGACCAATGGACACTTCTCTACAACTTCACTGACCTTCCTCTTAGTTCCAGTGGCTAGCTGGACCAACCAAGACTTCCTATGCTTTACTTTCTTAAAAGCACAAATCTTTACTACTCTAGGAGTAATGTAACTGTGCGTAGAACCAGGGTCAATCAAAATAGAAACAGATTGCTCAACAATCTTACCTGCAAATTCGACCACAGCTGACTGGTGATCTGCCTAACGGTCCTCTAGTGCTGCATAAATCCTAGGGATTTCCCTTGCTACTTGACCCACTGTTTCTGCTTCTTGAACATTATAAGCTGGTCTGGCACTCTCATTTTCGAGTGGACAATTCCTGCGCATGTGGGGTCCTCCACATTTCCAACATTGAAGTGGCCCTCTATTCTGTTGTGGATCTTTAGGCTTTTCTCCTGTCACTCCAACTAGTTTACTTGCAGCTTGAGATGGCTGCTTCTGCTGATTCCTGAAGCTGGAGGGTTTGAAAGCTTTCTTTCTTTGGTCAAACTTCTCGTTCTTCTTGTCCTTCCATGCCTTATGGTAATCGGGTTTGCCTTTGCTTTGCTCATAGCAATACTTAGCCTTTCTTATCGCTTCTTCAAGAGTTCTAGGCTCATAAAACTCAATCTTATCTCTGTAAGACTGAGGTAATCCACTCAGAAAACGTTGGACCTTCACTTTTTCATCTCTGATGTACCGAACATACCTCAATAGTTCCAAAAACTTATTTGCATACTCTTCCATGGTCTGTTGTCCCAATCTCAACTCATGGAACTCCTTAATCTTGTCATCATAATACCTGTCAAATAGGTATTTCTGCTTGAAATACTTCTTGAACTGCTTCCACTTAAGTCTCTTTTCGCTGATCCTCTTTACTTGCTTGAAGTGTTCCCACCAAATGGATGCCCTTCCATTCAGATTGAATATGGCAACTCTTTCCTTCATGTTTCCTGAATAATCATGCACTTGAAAGTACTTTTTAATCGCAAGAAGCCAAGCCTCAGCCTCTTGTCCAGTCTTTATCTCACCATCAAACGTAGGAGGTTTTGCCTTTTTAAATTCATCTCGAGTGCGATCCCTATGGTGTCTCTTTCTTTTTCTTTTATGAGAAGAAAATCTTGAATCCCCGCTGGATTCTTCAGATTCAGATGATCCACTAGAGGTCCTTCTCCTTCTCCTAGTACTGCTCTTACTGCCTTCGGGTCTTGCTGTGCCTCGTCCAGAGTCTATCTTCCTTTGCAAGTCTGACAATCTCTGTAACATTGCAGCATTCAACTGATGCTGCTCTTCCTAGGCTTTAATCAAGCTTCTCATGGTAGCTACAACATCTGACGGGGTCTCTTCGAATCTCCTTCCATTAGACTCAATGTCATCATTCCTATTACGGACATTTTCTCCCATGGCATCTCGGGCATGCTCATCAGAATCTCGAGAATTATACCCGTCATGGGTCCTCATACTGAACCACCTCTAGTTTAACAACTGCACTACCTGGAATATTTCCCTGGAAGGTGACTATGACTCTGCAGACGTGTTAATGACAACACAATTCTTAGATGCATAACATTGATATAAATCATAATCATTTACCTTTTTCGGAAATAATCATAAAATTATAAATGCCCAAACACACAAAAATGTTCTTCATCCAAGAACGTCTATCTGAGGGGGACGACGGGGGTCAAGGGGGCTTGCCCCCTTGTGGCTTCGAGGGCAGCGCCCTCGTTTTTTTTTTTTTTTTTTGTAAAACATTAGTTTTCACGCAATCTGGTGCATAAGATCGCTGCCTCATTTCTCATTTTCAGCCCTGAAAATTCCCCTGAAAAACAGTCAAAAATCCCATTGGAAAACAGTTAAATTCTGCTGGAAAAATCCCACTGAAAACGCAAATTTTCCCTGTACAGAATCGGCTATCGGCTGTCTCTCTGATCGGCTGTCAGAATCCTTTGTGCTTCGGATGGTTTATTCATTTAGGCAGCCGCAACGATGGCTCTCGGAAGCTCCAAACCTTCCGCAACGGTGGCTCCCAAAAGCTCCAAACCTTCTGACGTCTGTTCTTACTTAGAGGAATATCAACGTTGGGCGTTGGCTGACTCTGACATTAGAAGTCGGATGACTTTGCCTTCCACTGAATCGGCTCCCGGACCATTCTTCCTTTCGTCGAATCGGATCCTCTTCCATTCTTCCTTCCGCCGAATCAGCTCCCAGAAGCTCCAAACCTTCCGCAACAGCGACTCTCAAAAGCTCCAAACCTTTCGACTTGGAACTTACGTCGGACGTTAGCTAAATTTCACATCGGAAGTCGGATGGCTTTCCATTCCGATCGTTTTGACACTTAGACAAATTTTCACGGCTTTCCCCAAACAGTTCTGGCGTCGGCTGTCGGATGACTCTCACGTTGGACGCAGAATCACTTCGTCGTCCGCAACGGCGGATGGGAAGATCGTGAAACCTTCTGCAATGACGGACGGGAACTTCATGAAACCTTCCGAAACAGTCAGATGAGAAACTTCACCCATTCTCCCACAACGTCGGACGTCCACTCCGCCAGTCCTTCCACAACGGCGAAAGTCAAATCCACTGGTTGCTCCGACTGCTCCAACACTTAGCCAAATTTTTGAAATATGTTGTCTTCAATTTTCCTGATTGCTACTAAGTAGAAGGAAATTTTGCTTCTGTCACTGCTTATTCTTGGCCCATAGAGGCCCATTGCTGCAACCCAATGCTCTGATACCATGCTGTAGCATCCCCATGCCTCCGGCCGGCGTAGAGGACGTGACTACTAGCTTTATCAGACCGGGCTAACCGCCCATGAACATGTACAGGATTTAAAAATCCATAAACAGAATGCTTAAACATGCATAGATGCAATTATCTACCAATCACAGTGGAAAACAATGATCATTCATACACGCATGCATTCAAATAAGCATTCTTTCCACATGTTCATTTCATTTTCATTAACAGAATTTACAGTTGCAGAAGTAGAATGGACAGAGCACTTATCTTATGAAGAAATTCTTCCGCAACCAGCTACGTCGTTGCAACGTTCCACCCAACCATAGGCTAGCGTGCTCCTTAATCTCTCAGCAGCGCTGCCACCCCCAAGCTGGGCATGATTCTCTAAGGAATAAGGGAACTAGCAGGCTTACACATATCCAGGGATGAACAAAACACACAGCCAAGCCAACAGAGTTGGGTTTATCAGGCCATTAAGAAGTTGGAGAAGGCAGATTGCTAAGCTGGTGAGATCATTACAGAGCCAAGGACACCTACACCAGGACTAGCCTGACCTCTAAGACACCCATCCACACCCAACACAAGGAATCAGTCCCTTCTCTGCTACATAGTCCCTCAGGCCCTGCATTCCCTTCCAGTGCTATTTAGGGGTGATGGAGAAGAAGGCCAGCCCTCTAGCTCTGTCTGTGTGGTTCCAGCCACCAGGTTTATCAAGCAAAACTAAGCCAACATCCTTGCTCCTCTCACAGTCCAAATACCAACAATTTCACATATGTAATCAAGTCAATTGTCACATTATTGGCCCTATCGTGGCCAAAATAACTCTCACTCGAATTTACAACAGCCCCCAAATGTAAAAGTAATTACATCCACAACATGGGGAAAACTACAGCCCCGAATCTATCAGTGAGCACAACTTACAGCAGGGAAAAATGACCCAAATAGTCTATGAGACAGCCAAAAATGTGAATGGCCCTTCACAGTCAGTCGTGGATGCAAGAGCACGGCTCTCAGCTCTCCATGTGCTCCCCAACAGAAGAATACCTGTGCGTGGTTAAACAATTCGAACCAGCAAGGAAAGGAACAGACGATGGAGGCCCTGCGTGAGGGAAAACAACTCCGTTTTTGTCCGTGGATGCACCACTAACAGGAAGGACGTGAATTTGCAGTTCATGGGTGTTTAGCAACTCGTGGAGTGAAGATGAATGTCTACGTGAGACCAAAAATGCCAAGAACCTATGCGTGAGGATGAACGACAATGGGGAGGACGCGAATTGCAAGTCCTGAGCATTTTTTTGCCACTCGTGGGGAGGAAGAAGAGTCTACCTGAAGGATGAGGATGAATTTAATGAAGGGCATAGGCTAGGACCGATAGTCCTGCCACCCCACACCCCAAAACAATAACTGCCATAACTCCTCCCAGCTGCCAACAGAAATTATTAACTGAAGTGGTTGGAATAAGACAAAGGAAGAAGACACATGGGTTTTCCCCCTTTTGGCTCAAGGTTTAACAATTTTCCCCCACACCTTATCCTTGAGAAAATCATGCCCCATTCGATTTAGTTTCCACGACCATAGCTGGTTGTGTTCATTTTAATTATAGATGCATATTTACATGATGATCAACATAATATATACCACATGCCCCGATATACCATCAGTGAGAAATTTAAATCCAAAACATAGCATAACTGATCAATGGTGGGGCCTTGGCCTTTAACTCCACACCATGATCATTTACAATTTATACATCATATACATCTAATGCAACGGGGTCAAAACTGGGACATTACAGCCATTTTATAATTGGGGCTTGCCGGTAGACTAAACTCCAGTCCAAATGAGAAGTGGTTCCTTCCAATTGTTATGCAAACTATCACCTGCAAATTGAAAACCTAAACTTAATTAAAAATGTGAATGCAGAAATGAAACTGTAAATTCTTTATATCTTTCAACTTTTTAAAAAATGATGTGTTACTTGTAATGTTTAAAACCAAGGTCGTGAAGAAGGAATACCAACACCACGAGCACAACAACCCTCATATTCACCTGAGAAGGAGGCAGTTGATTTCAAGTTAACAACTACATCGACAATTGGAGCAAGAGTAAGCCAAGGCAGTGGCCAAACCACAACTTCAACACTGAAACTACCAACTGTGTAATACAATCCTCATGAACAAAAATATTGTTTGAAAAAATCAACTCATTCACGAGCTATGACTTTACAACTCCCACCCTAAACAATGGCTCTTCAAAAAAAAAATGCACAGACAGTGGAGCTGGAGGCGAGCAATTGTGAGCCCTCATGTCTACAGTGAACCCAACCATGCAGAGATCGAAACCCTCACTGAAAAATTTGGACTAGGGTTGCAAGGGAGAGCTTATAAGTCACATATTGCATGGCGAGGAGAGTTCCACGTGCCCACCAATCAATCCACATCACGATGGGTTCATTTGTATAGTCTTCACTGCATTATTTTGGAGCAAATAATTGTTAATTATTTATATCATTGAACATAATGATAATATATCTTATACATAAAGTCAATATAATATTATTGTCACAACGAAGTCAAGTCTTCATAATGAACGATATTTGTGCTATCGTTTAACCTAATGTTTAAACCATGAAACCATTCTTGGTAAGAACCTTTCTATTTATGAAATCGATGCCTAGTTTTGTAAAGGATCTTATAACCCTTCTTAATCAAACTCGTAAGAAAAAGATTAAGAGGATAGTAGAAGCTTGAACAAGATTGTAAATGCCTTATTGATTGGTTCTTATAATCATGAACTATGATTGTCTAAGTTATGAGAACTAGACTTAAATCAATAAAGTGTTTATAGATATGGTTAACATCCTACACTTTTAAATGACCTACAGTACTGGATGTAGGATAAATATCTTTTAAACACATAATCTTTGGGCTCCATATTTTCTACCAAGCTCTAAGATGTATGGAATCAAGGTTAAGTTAGAATTTGGAGTTTAGAATAGTAAACTCTCTAGGATTTTATTGCATCTTATTTACATAAAAGTAAATAGTAGGGTAATGTGAAGTTGTCGCATTATGTTGGTCATGAAGAAATTGGGATTTCCAGTCATAATCTTGACGATTTTTATGTAGAGGATACCTTATAAATTACAAGCGATGTTAAGCTGATAAATTTACCATATTGAGTCCTAATTGAAACAGAGATGAAAAGTATGCAATCGTATTATGTTTTGAAAGACTTGGGTCTATTTTTATAATGATAAGCATTGTTTTAAATATTAAAATAATAATAGCAATAAACTCTTATTTCAGAAAAAGAGTTATGATACAAAACCATGAGCTCTATTAAGAACTAGAAATCACTTAAAATAAAGTTAGAAGGAGGTTTTATTTATCTTAAATATCTATCTATTAAGAGACAAACAGTAGGGCGACGTTAATAACCCTTACGACACAAATATTAAGTAATATCATATTTGTGAATCAAGTAAAAGAAACATTACTTTACCTTGTAGGACTTGAGTCTTCTAAGCAAACTTTTACTCTAGCAGTACTTTTAAGCTAAAAGAAATATATTTGGTTTAACGCCTTAATAAACTTTTACTAGGTCAAAATTTACATGTCAAGCCTGTAAAGATCCAAAAATCTAGATACGTTAGAAATCGCTAAGTAAGCCCCATCTAGAAAATGACTCCTCGCCTACTTGACATTCAAACCATCAGTACAGCTAAATATTTGAATGCAGATTACTTACATCACATATCAAAATTAAAACAACATTAATATATATGTGTTAAAGTTAATGGTTACTTTTATTTTTCTGTTTCATTTATTCTATTAGCTGCTAGCAGTTATCTAACTGCAATTGTAAATATTTTATGTTATCTCAAAATTTTAAATTTTTGTGAAAAAAATTGGGGTTTTGACAGGTGACATCTCTTGTGCCTATTCCTTCTTCTGCGCAGCTTTCTTCTTCCGCACATTTCCTTTTTCCGTGCACATTTCCTTGCTTTTTCTTGCACCATGGACTGACTCTTTCATTTTTCCTCCTTTTTCTCTTATTTCTTGTACGCTTTCCCTAGGCCAACATTGATCGAAATATCAAGTGTTCCTGTAGATGATGTTGTTTCTGATCAAAAGATTAAGTTTTGTTGTAGATGATTGAGTGATCGAGTGCTGTAGAATATGAAGATCAAATATGAAGACTCGTTGCTATCAAAGATGCTCCAATACTTAAGATATTGAATATGTTCCAGTAACTATTCTAGTTGCTGATGTTGTTGAAGAAAACTTCCAATGATTTATAGATATATCACCTTGATGTTGTTGATGATGCTCTCTCTCCTTGCTCCTACATTTGATGAGCCTCTCTCTCCTTGCTCCTACAGTTGATTTTTCTATTATCAGTAGAATACCCTTCTCATTAAGGGGGAGTGTTGAAATATTGTAACTTCGAAGAATATTCTATTGCATTTTATTATTGTGGTTTTTTTGGAGATGTTCTATTCCTCTGTCGGGGTGTTGTTATTGTATTTGGTCATCATAGAGTCATGAGGTAAAACCTCTTTTGTAATTAGGGTCGATAGAACCCTACATAAAGTAATATTATATTGTTTTGAGTCTTCCTAGGTAAGTCGACCCAGTAAGCTTGTTGGGTTTGACCTAGTTAAGGAAAAATTCAAGTGGAAAATAAAGTATATATAGGAGTGGCATGCTCCTCATTAGGACACACACACTCACTTGTGTAATGTGCATAAGAGAGAGAAAGATAGATATTTTCAAGGAGAAGGAGAATTTGTTTGGGGTTTTGTCTTTGTACTTTTGATACATTTTTATTGAGGAAGTTTTGTTGGGTTTTCTTCCCCTCGAGGGTTTCCCAGGATAAATTGGTGTCTATCTTGTGATTGTGTTTCTTTTAGTGATATTGTTTATGATATTGTTGTGAAATTGAATTTAATACTAATGTTATATAAATTATCATATGGAATATTAGCACTCGTTTCCATGCTCAGTAGGGAATTATGGAAATTGAGGTTTGTGGGTGATTTCATGATCATGCTTCACGGTTTTTGGCAAGCTGGGTCCCAAAAATATGTGAGCAGACCCTCAATCAAGGTAATTTTAAACCCTCAATTGAGGGTTTAAAATATACCTTGTTCGAGCTATTTAAACCACGATTGAGGGATAGTTTAAACCCTTGATTAAGGTATTGCTCATTTGAACTGTCGAAAAAAAACAAAAAAACAAAATAAAATGGAGCCCTTGAGTCGGCCCAGGCTATTACAATGTTGAAATTACCTTGATTGATGGATTGAAGAGACCTCACTTGAGTTTTACGTTCAACCCTTAATAGAGGTCTCTTCAACCCCTCGATCAAGGTAATTTAAAACCCTAAATTGAGCTAATAACTCGATCACGGGCCTTAAAAACAGGCCCATGGCCCTTTTCTTTGTAGAAAGGAATTTTTGTATGCCTTTTAGGGGCTTAAAATAAGTCATTAAATACACATTAATGGGTTTACTTAATACTATTGGATTTGTCAATGAATCCTCTATCCACGAACATATAATTTATGAATTTTTATCTTTGTATGCCATTCTTTTTTAAATTTATGGTAAAGCTTACCCCGAAAAAACCTGCTGACAACTTCAAATGAGCTCAAAGATAAATCAACAACATTCAAAATACACATCCAAAAAGTGAAAAAATATACAAATAGTACATTTGTGTGTCCTCTTCGAAAATGTATTTTTAGTTTTGCAATTTATGTAAACAATCAAAATATTTGGCGCACATATGCACATGTGTGCAAAATGTGACTAAAATATTCACTGGTAAGTTTCGAAAAATAATAATAAATATATTTTTTCAAGAAAAATTAAAAGAAAAATATGTACGCATGAGTGCACTATGTCTAGATCATGTTCACATATTTCATTTTTTTAATTTATTAATTTAACATTAAATTATTTTGCACACACACAAGCCACTTGTTAATTTCTCTTCAAGTTTTTAAGGACACGTGTTTCATTAAATGAAAATTTGACACAATAAATAACATTGGTATATTAAAAAAAACATCATTGGAATTCCAACATAATTCTCTACATTTCATTTTTCAACCGGATGTCAAAATTCATATGGAAAAATATGAGTTTCGGGGGCTTCAATTTAATACATGGGTAAATTTTCCATTTTCATCACCATATTTGGCCAAAAATAGTTACCCATCTTCATGAAATCGCCCTTGTTGAATGTGTATTTTGATCATTTCCACTTCCTTCTCTAGTAATATTGGTTGTTCAAGCACTGTATAAATTGCATTCACCACAACCATTCCAATCTATTTTTCCATTATTCACTTTATCAATGTGAGAAACTCTAGGAACTAATCTTAGAGATCCAACATAAGCCAAATTTGAAGATGATCCTTCTCCTTCAACGTCTCCTACCATATATTCATCGATTTTTTCATCAGCAACAAATATATCTTCTTTGTCTTCCTTGGTTTTATCTTCATCAACTACTGGATTGGATGGGTCCAAGATGGAAACTATTTCCAAAATTGAATATTATTTTTTGTGGATTTCCTTAAACAATTATTGGGTGTCTGGTGACCAACACATGTTGTGTGGTAGCTTATTTGTTTTCTCTAACACCAATCAAATGGTTCCAATATATATAAATTATATTATTTATTAATTTATATTTCAAGTAGTCCTTTATATAATGTCAAAGACTATATTTATACAATTGAAATAGTAAGTCTTGCCTCTTCCAAATAGAGGTCACCATTCATTATTTAACTAAATAATTATTTACTATCCTATTACAACTATTCAAGTACATTACAAGGCATGCTTACTGGGATGGTTTCTCCAATCTATATTGTGTCAAAGAAGACATATTAATTATGGGGGGGATGAATTATACATTAAATATATTAGAGATGTGGGGTAAGTAGGAAAGGGTTGGATATAATGGTAGAGTTTTTAAATTATAAGATTAAGAATGCAAGTCTCATTGATTTTTAGTTGATCAAATTGAGGACAACTTGGAGAAGCAATAAGACTAGGGGAGCTAAGGTATCCAAAATTTTAGGCAAGCTTTTGGTTTTTTATAACATTGTGGTTGGACTTGACAGCATAAGGTATGAAATTGAAGGAGGAGTAGTTTTAGATCATGCCCCTATTCTTCTTTGGAAGGATAAACAAGACAACAAACTGAACAACCCATTTAAATTTAACCCAGGCTATCTTGTAGAGGGGGCGTTTTCAAATATGGTCATGATAAAATATAAGCACTATGATGCAAAGTTGGGGGAATCAACTATATTTCAGTTTTTGTTTCTCTAAATAGGATAAAGGAAGTGGTGACAGTATGGGTAGAAAAAATGCTCAAATATTTGGACAAGAATTTGGAGGTAAAAAAAAGGTATTTCATAAATATTTGAGAAGAATGATGAGAGGGTCTTAAAGGAAGAGAAGGTTTCAAGAGATATAAGTGAAAAAGGAGGAAGTTGATAGAGCTCAAAGAGTGTGAATGGGGAATCAAATTATGTGGTTGGAGTGAGTTGAAAAGGATACTAAATATTTCTATCAATTTAATAATCACGGAAAGGGACTCAATACAATTTGGGAAATGTAGAATGAGGTATATTATTATACAAGGAATTTTCATGAGATAGCATAAATAGATGCTTCTCATTTCAAAACAATTTACAAGAAATCCAATAGAGAAAATATTGTTGAAATATTACAAATAACATACTAATTTTTGTAGCTTTGTATGAGATGAGGATAACTAGAAGATGATTGAAGAATTATCCAAAGAATATATAGCTTATATTTTATCTACTTTCACAAAGGACCAAATCTATGGATTAAATGGGAAGACTATTCAATTGTTTTTGGGTTTTAGTGAGTTCCTATAAGAGGAAATACATAGAGATATGGGAGAATTAAGGACATTTTGTCAAGTTCTAGGAGCATTCAATTCAACCTTCTTATCACTAATTCCAAATAATGACTCCCCTAATTATTTGACCTATTTCATTATGTAGCTATGTATATAAAATTATTGCTAAGATAAATTATAGTTGTCACGATTAAAAATGATTTTTTTGCTGTAATTTCTTAGGAATTGTTTGGCTTTTCACCAGGGAGACAAATTAACGAAGAAATAAAAGATACTCAAGCGGACATGCACATGATAAAAACAAAGAATTATTTATCAATGGTATCAAAACTAGACTTATCAAAAGTGTATGACGAAACTAGTTGGGTTTATCTTAAATTGAATCTCCTCCATGTTGGTTTATGTCTTATAGTGGTGAAATGGATTATGTATTGTATCTATTCTATCTATTTTTTTATTTTAATCAAAGGATCAACCTTTTAACTACTTAATCCAACCAAAGCATTCAGTCAAGGTTGTCCTCTTTCACCTCTACTTTTTTTACTAGTGGTTGAAGGTTTTATTAGGGCTATCATGGAAGCAAGAAAACCAAGAGTAATTATTAGGATTATAATTGGTAGAACTATAATTCTAACACATATAATTTTCACTAATGATATTCTCTTTACCAATCGATATGTTAGGGAGGTCATAAAACTATAGGATATCTTGGGAATTTGTAGTATTGTTATAGGTATGAAAATAACTAATCGAAGTCTACTATGTGTTTTGAATGGGATAGTACATGAAATTGAGGTATCAATGAGGGATATTTTTCCATTTAATCATTTAAATTTCAATAAAGCACTTAAATATTTGGCCAAGCAAAATGGTAATCAGAAAAGGGAATTGATTTGGTTAATGTGTAGAATAGAAATAATTATATGGTTAAAGGAATTGAGAGATTTACTCTTCAAAATTTTACGAAGGAAAGTGTTGTTCACCTTGTGGTGCCTAGGGGTGGACAAACATTAAATGACGTCCCTAGTCACTTTTCAAAAGTGAGAAGCACTTTATATTTTTAAAAGTAACTTTATAAAGGTGGTTTTTTGTTTCCTTTTAAATCGACTTTATGAGAATTAAAAGTGGGTAAATATTTAAATCTATCATTAATTATTTAAATGAACGGTGAGTTGATTTCATTTAATGAGAAAAAGAATGAGAATTTAATGAGGGACTTAGATCTCTTTAAGTCAATTTTTAATATTGACCCTTGATCTTAATGAAAGTAGCTACATTGAACAAAAGTAGGGAAAATGAATTCATCTCATTCATTGTTACCAAGAGATTTGGAGAGCATGAGAAGAGAAGAGAATGAGAGAGGAGAAAGAGAGACAAGAAACCCTTGCACATTTTGCAAGGTTGAGTATGAGCACAAATCTCAAGGAGAAGTGCACAGTTTTCAAGGAGATTGTATAGCAATTAATTGTAGTTCATACAACATAAAATCGAGCATATATTTTGAGGTAGAATTTTGGTACAGAATTTGAGGAGGTCGTACAAGCTGTAAGAAGTGGATTAGGAATAGGTTTCAAGATAACATCATGAACAGATTTCAAGGATGTCATACAGGCTGCTACATGAATAGAAATTTAGGAGGTCATACAACATTAACTGCAGGTCAAACTGTTGTTTATTTTGGGAAAATTTTCCAAGGTCGTACTGTAGTATGTATGGCTAGAGTGTGTAGTCCATACTATTGTCTAAGGTTTCAGAATTATTGTAAAGTTTGGAACACTTTTCGAGATGAAAATTTGAGATAAATGCTATTGTTCTGGATTTGTAATTTGCCTCCGAAAAATAAAATACCTCTCATATCAGGTTTTCCCTTAGGGGTTTTATCCTAGACCAAGTTTGGTAAAAAAATTCCAAGTCAAAATTTATGGTGTGGTTGTCTTTTATTTTATGAATTTTAAAGTTGCTGAAAAATTTCCATGTGTTTCAAGTCAGTTAAATTTTTATGCATGGAAATATAATTTGCAGTAGTAGGATTTGGGCATTAAACTCTATGAGAAAATAAATACTTGAAACCAGGTTGGGTATTGAAAAATTATCATTTTATCAAAGCGTATTTAAAGGGAAGAAATAAATTTCAGAGTTAAATTTCACACTTGGAAGAGAAGGGAGAACAATTTGCTGGTTGAATTTACAGGTTCTTGGACTAGTTTTGGCTATGGTTACTCGGCTTAGAATTGAAGATAGGATTGATGGATGGGGAAATAAATTTTATCCCATGGAAGGATATAACCTATATTGATTATTCAAGAAAATGAACTATGGGATATAGTTAACAATACACATGCACTTCCAGTCACGATTCCTATGGTTGCTGCAGATACAGTTGTGTTTGACAAGAAAGACATAAAATCAAAGAGGATTATACTCGATTCCATAAAGGATCATGTAATCCCAAATATCATAGGAAAATACTATGCTTTTTTAGATGTCGAGTGCCTGAACAAACTTGTACCAAATTTTTGATGAAAATAGGAAAATGGTACCGAGGGAGAAGCTGAAAGGAATCCAGATGAACAAAGGTGAAAACATGGCTTCATACCTTACTAGGATTACATAGGTCATAAATGAACATGGAGCAGTTAGGGAAGTTGTACAAGGAAGTGATTTAGTAAGGAAAACTTTGAATGGCGTGATATTTGTGGAGTCCGTAGTTGATCATGAGAATATTCCTTCTAGGGATCGTATTTGGGACAACTTCGCTTAGGAGGATACCTAGAGACGGTATGTACATGGTAGTTCATCTCATAGAAATGAATATGAAGAGAATGTTTCATTAACAACAAAGGGAAAGAAGACAAAATTCAAGAAGGGTTCTAAGGGTGGGATCAAGTAGCAAGGTAGAGAGCAGAAGAAGGTCATGAGAAAAGTCAAGTGATTTGCTTGACAGAAGTTTGGACACTATGTTGGATTGTGTCTAAACAAGAAGAAGAAATAACAAATTGCAGCTGCAGCTGAGATTGATGACTATGTTGCATGATTTGAGAGATATTTTTCTCTCTATGTGGGTTGTACAAAGAGAGTATGTATCACCAGTAGTGATGTGGAGGATCAAAGGGATTATTCCTTACTTCTTGGTCATTCGTTGAGTGTATACACAACTCCATGCACTTGGTACATTGACAGTGGGGCTTTGATCCATATGAAATCTGCACGACACATGTTCCCTAAGTTGACTGAGACTGGATTGAACCTAGAGGTGGTGTTGAGTGATGATAATATTGTCATAGTTGTTGGGTGTGGGACTGCCAACTTTCAAAGGGATTCCATGGAACCCATGACATTGACAGATGTTGTGTATGTCCCTGGGTTGAGAAAGACCCTTGTTTCAATTTCCACTATTAAGGACAGAGGCTTTGGATTGTTGTCCTATATGGGAAAGTGCATGTCTTTTCCAAAGGATCAGATCCATCTTCCTTGTTTTCCATTAGAGTCATATGTTGAAAAATGTACAAACTTTGTTTCTAGCCTCATCATGCTTTAGCGCACATTAGCAATAACAGTGATTTGTGTGAGTTTTTGCATAGGAGGATGGCCCATTTTCATCATCGTGATTTAAGGATGTTGAGTGATATGAATACATGATTAATAGAGTTCAACGCAAATAAAAGTGGTGTGTGCAAAGGGTGTGTTTTGGGAAAGTACACCAAGACTACTTTTTTAGTAGTGATAACATATCAACAAGAGTACTTGATTTGATTCATTCTGATTTGTGTGTAGGGATGATTTTAAGGAACCATACTTATTCAAATGTGTATAAATGTTGGCGAATATTACTAATTCTTAAAATGCCAACTATAAAATGGTTGGCGATATTTTTCAAAAAGTATTTTAATTTTCAAGGATTTTATATTGTTTATATAATAATTTGGTGATTTTTAGGGTGAAAAAATTTTACCCCATCAAAATTGGGCGAAAGAGAGCTTCAAAAAATGCAAAATGGTGAATCTTTTTTGGGAGAAAAACATGGAAAAATAGCCCACTAGGATAAAATTCGCCCCTAAAATTATCCCTGTTTTTGTGGTCCCATGTCATCTTTTTTGTTGACAGCTTTTGAGTACTATGTCACCTTTATTAATGACTACTCTAGGAATACCTGGATATACTTCCTGAGAAACAATAAATAAGAATATGTCTTGAAGAGGTTCTAAGAGTTCAAAGCTTAGTATGGAGAACCAAACAGGGGGAAGTATATAGGTAACCAGGTCAGATAATGGGGTGAGTATACCTCCAGTGCATTTGATGAGTTTTGCATATAGGAGTCTATTAGGAGGCATTTAACGGTTGCATATAGTCCACAAAAAATGGGGTTTATGAAAGGAAGAACACAGATATAGTGGGAGAATCCAAGGAGATGTTGCATGATCAAAGTCTTCCTTTCTTTCTATGGGATGAGAAATGTAGTATTTGTGTTTATGTCTAGAAAAAGAGTCCATACCATGCCTTGAGGTGTAATACTGCTACAGAAATATTCAATGGGAATAATCTTGAGATAGGCAACTTCTGTATATTTGGATAACTTACATATTCCCATATCCTTTTTTAGAAGAGGAAAAAGTTGGATCCCACTACATAGAAAGGCATCCTTGTTGGTTATGATGAGACTTCAAAGTATTTTTACATATATCTTCCTGCATAAAGGAAGTTCATTGTGAGGAGGGAGGTGGGATTTGAGGAGGAGTGGGCCTTCAGGAAGTCTTGGGAATTAGAGTAGGAGAAGCAACATGTTCCTACTCAATAGGTGAGCACATCTTAGAGTTTGGTAGTTCATGGTATAGGGTCATAGGTTTTAGGAGTGACTAGTCCACAGGTTTCAGGATCTTCAGGTTTAGAGACTCAATCTACAAATATTTTTGCTATAGGTATAGTTTCTTGGGTCATAGGGGCACATGTTTCATCTTCACCTAATTTAGATTCACTTGGTACAGGTTCACCAACTATAGGATCTCATACTTGAGGTTCTACTTATTTAGGTAGGAAGTTGGAAAATGAATATGTAGAGGAGGGTTCTCCATAGGAAGATACTTATAGGAAGAGGAATCCAAGTTGGATTAAGTAACTAATGAAGGAATCTTCTGAGTTAGTTGGGAAACCCAAGAGAGAGGTCAAAGAGAGTATAGCACCAGAGATATTTTCGACTATATGCTGGCAGTGAATAGTCTTTGTGAGTCAAAGCCTTCCACTTTTGAGGAGGAAGATACACATCAAGTGTGGAGAGTTTCCATGATGGAAGAGTACAGTTCCATTATGAAGAATTATGTGTCAAAGATAGTTCCGATACCAGACGGGAAGTTAGTTATGACTTCCAAGTGGCTCTACAAAACCAAGCATGCTATGGATGGTAGCATTAAGAAGTAGAATGATTTTTTTTTGGTGAATGTGTTTTCACAGGTAGAGGGGGTTGATTATGATGAAACCTTTGCATTGGTTTCTTGATATTCCTCAATCAGAGCAGTAATATCCATAGTTGCAAATATGGGTAGGAAGATTCGCTGGATGGATTTGAAGACCAAATTTCTCAATGGGATTCTACATGAGGAGGTGTATTAGAGAAGCCATAGGACTTTGAGATCTATGGGAGAGATTCTCATGTGTGCAGGATGAAAAAGGCCTTGTATGGACTGAAGCAATCTCCTCGATCTTGGTATTCGAGGATTGAATCTTACTTGTTGTCGATGCATTTAATAAGAGTGAAGTTTATCCCAACTTATAATAAATAGTGGTTGGAGCTGATCCACTCATACTTTTGTTATAAGTTGATGACTTGTTTATCAGAATTAAGGAACACCTCATTCCATCTTGCAATAGAGATATTGCTTTAGAGTTTGAGATGATTGATCTTGTATTGATGCATTATTATCTAGGGATGGAGGTTTGGTAGGATCCTATTCATATTTTCCTTGAACAAGGAAAATATGTAGCTGATATTCTGAGGATATTTTGGATGAAGGGATGTAGATCGATGGCCAAAACTATGATCACCAACTAGAAGAATCTTCATGCTTCTAAGGGAGAGCTTATGGATCCCACATTATATTTTCATCTGATAGGGTCATTGATGTATGAGGTTAAGTCCATACTAGACTTGTTTTTTGTAGTAAAAACTCTCAATCCGCTCATGGTGGACCCCAGGAGAGTGCACTGGGTAGCTATAAAACATGTATTGAGGTACCTAATAGTGGATTATGGTCTAGACTACAGGATATCATATGGTGTTAGTTTGGTTGTCTTCAAATATTCATATTGGGAAGGAAGTGTGATGGATCGAAAGTGAACTTCCGTTTGTTGCTTCAGTTTGGGCTTGAAAATGGTGTCATGGTTCAATCAAAAGAAAAAGTATGTTGCTTTGAGTAATGCAGAGGTTGAATACATGGAAGCTAATCAAGATAGTTGCAAGGCATTATGGATTCATAATTTGTTAGTGGAATTATTTGATCAAGAGCCAAGGCCCACGGTTATCTATTAATTTGCATCGCCCAGGTGTTTGATGGGGGACTTTAGGTTCGACTGAATGAGTTGAGTTCTGTTATGGAGGAATAAATTTAGACTCTATCGACAAATAAAAGAAATCAGGAAATAAGAATATGTTTAAAGACAAAATGCAAGAATTTGGAACAAAGTTCCTTTTATTACTTCTTTGTGTACTCTATTAAATGCATCACTTCCTCTATAATACATTAATGTACATGTTTATATAGAGTGTGCTAGAAAGATTAGGTGTTGTTGAATCACTTCAGTTGACAGGGTTTCACACTCTGTTGACACCTTTTTCGATGCAATCTCCCTAAACATTGTCCGAAACAAGAATTACCCTATCTAGAAACACCTCCAAATAAAATGAGGTCTCAACCAATATGTTTGAGGGAGGGATGTGTTATATTTTTGTCATTTAATCAATATGATCTAGGATCTTATCTAAGAGAATAACATGCACAGCAATAATCACAAGAGAAACAAATATTTTTCCTTGGGGAAACCATAAAGGAGAAAACCCCACAACTTCCTCAGAGATAGAATGAGCACCAATAGAAAAATTTTAACCCAAAAATATAAAGATGATCTCCGACAACTGATATCTCTCACTTGTGCCAGCACTTCCTCTCTCACTCATGCGCCTCAGTTGAGTGAGTGCATATGGAAAATAGAGAGTATCACTCTCTATTTATACTAGTTTCTAACTTGACAATTACTTACTAGGGCTGACATCTCTAGGAGAGTCTAATAACCCTAGTGCCCCTCAACTGTGGGGACTTCCCCCCCTGATCAACAAGGAGGGTTAACCTCAACTCAATTGTGGGGACTATTTCCCCAAATTACAACAGAGGGTTAACCTCATTGACTTTACATGTCTTTATTATATTAATGACTCTCCCAATAGGAACAATGGGGTACAATATAAGATATACAAGTGAATACATTCCAAAGTTACAAATACATCAACACTCCCTCTTAACTAGGAAGGTATTCTCTTGACACAATTCATCAGCACAAGTCTTCTTCTCTGGATCATCATCAAGGTTGTATCATCACTAGATCATCATAAAAGTTGGATCATCATCAACATTGGATCATCACTAGATCATCATCATTACTGCTTTTGTTATCTCGATCAAATGGTTTTGTAGCAGGGATTTCTCCTTGCTATAGGGACAGGAATGGCTACCTTCCATCTATAGGATGGAAGGATAGGTTCCTGGATGGAATGCAACAAAAATGAATAGGAAATAAAATAGAACAGAAACGAAATAAATAATAGAAAGAAGAGAAATGATGGAGAACCCCTATGCAAACAATGGGTTAGGGTTCCACTTCCAATAACCTGCAAACAAATGTTAGAAACTAGAAACCTTTAAAAAAAATGTTATAAAAAAACCTGCAAACAAACTACAAAACACTAAATCAAATGCAAGAAACAACATTGGTATACCTTCTCTTTGATGGAATTGGGCCACCATGCCCTGGCTTGAAGAAGCACCTCCCTCTTGGATGGGGGAGCTATGGCTTAATGGAGATGGAGGAGAGGGAGTGTGGGTGGCTTGAGAGACAAAGGGTCTCAAGGCATCCATGGGAAGAATAATAGTATGCAAGGGAGAAGTGTTTTGAGAGTGACCCCCCACCATCCTTTTATAGCTTTTTTGGGGTTTTAGGGTTTTAAGCCCTTGGTCCGGGCTTTAGCCCCTTTTTTGGGCTTTTAGCCCCTTTCGCCCTAATTTTAGCTCCTTTTAGGGTTTTAGCTCCTTTTGGGGGGCTTTATCTCCTAGGAGAGTATTTTAGGCTCATTTTTGGGGGTTTTAAGCCCTTTTCTTCATCCTTAAGCATTTTTTAGGGTGTGGGGGTCTAATGGAGGGTCGTGAAGTGGTGTCCTTGGGTGGTGTAGGTCATGGAGAGATTAGTGAGGGATTTTTTGGGTTAATAGATTGCCCCCTGGTGTGTGAGGGCAGGAGCTCATCGTATGGCCGATGGACATCATAGGATTTGCTGCGATGAGGTGGTGCTTCCGGGGCCAGGGCATGGTGGCTTTTGGTTTTTGTATTAATATGGTTCCCATCAATGGGTGAGATACAAATAATGTGTGACATGTATATGGATGAGGCAGGAATCCCCATGCTTGTGACAATGTCAAAAGAATAATTTGATCTATGCTCTAAAATACAAGAGCCGATCATATACAACTGATGATACAATAATGGTTGCCTCAATGTGAGGCTGAATACAATACTGATCTAGTACATTGGACCCATGGCATTCTCATGGAATGCTATATCTTCATGACTGACATTCTGCTGGATCTAAAATGGTACATAGCTATATGGACTCACTGATCGAGATTCAGAGTCTCTACGGTACAACTATGCTGCATCAATCATAAATCTATATAGAATCACTGCTGGGGATTTTGAACACTATCTCCAATGCAACCCAGAAATTGCAAGGGACATAACCTGTTTAAGTCCCTCCAGTAGACTCACCAATGTGCTAGAGTCAGGTGACATCCAGGGTCTTCGACAAAGTATTATGCGGACCCAACCTTGTATGAATCTCAATGGTATGATGATGTAGTTGGAGTCGAGCACGTGAGAAACAACCATCCCGAGAAGCACTAAGGACTCCTCTAAAGTGGTCCAAGGAACTCATCAATGAGGTTAATGAAACCCAGATATAGGGACCTCTGGGTCTATCCTATGGAATATATGTGTTGTCGTCGACACAGGGAGACCGGCCCCTAGTCAAGGTAATGATGTTTCCTTGACTAGGAGCATGAGGGAGATAACTGAAAGGTGTGATACAATCTGTGGACTGACCCACTGAATGGGGGGGGGGGGGGGGGGGGGAAAATGATTGAATAGGGGCAAGGGGACTCAAACTTCCTTTGTTCAGAGTATGACGGCAGGGCGGACCAGGTAGAAAATGAAACTTGACTCATGGGAATGGGATCATAGCTGTAATACTAGGAATGTCACTGCAGTTGGGAAATACTTGGAAGAGGTAGACACATTTGATATTGATGGGATCCAAGGAAGACACATTGCAGAGTACTCTCAACAAAGGTGACCCAATGTGGGAATGATTCCAAACTTTGTTCTGTGGGGTTGTGTCTAGGGACACCGTTGTGGTACGATCTCATGGATTTTTGGCGAGCCTGAGAAAGTAAATGCTCGATGGTGCTTTCAATTTTAGAGATTCTGAAAGCACAAAGAAGACTCCAGTGGGGGCTCTTTTTCATTGGTAGTCTCTTGTGCCCAAAAAATGATAAAAGTATACATAGGAGAGCTCGCCCATCCTTTGGGGGATGAGAGACTTCTTTACCGTTGGTAGTCCAATCAAGTCAAAAAAGGTTAAACCTATACTGACTGGACAGTCATTCAGATAGTTTTATGAGCATGAACAAAACCAAGTTTGATCAGCAATATTTTCTTGATGAGAAGGCTGGAAAAGAGCTTAATGACAACCCCTGATGATCTTTCTCGTAAAGTGCGGCCCCTCTTCCCGAGAAAGCATAAAAGTATGCAGAGGGGAACGGTCTTGGCTTGAATATGCCAAGGAATTCCTTTTCAATTGATGGTCTACATCGTCCACAAAAGGAGGTAAACGAGACGATGTAGATGCCCTTTCCTATACTTTAGCGAGCGGGAAAGGAAGCAGTTGCGATCGACTATCTTTTCATTGTTTTAAGGAGTCAGAAAAGAGCTTAAACGAAAATCCAGTGTGGTCAACCGATTGCGGTGGCACAGGCGGTGCCCCATATCGAGACAGTGGATAGAGGTCCAAAGGTCATCTGTGTAGTATGGATGGAGCAGAAGGCTCTCAAACATACAAATACATGCATGGGATAGATCACGGCAGAGGCTCACGAGTCAGTGCGGCAGAGGCACACAAACCAAGGTGGCTCTCGAACAAAGGTCAGGAGAATGTGTGTGTGTGTTGTGGTGGACAGACTTGATTACATGCAATGTGAGTGCAAGTCTGAGGCACTTATATGCCAAATACATGCAAGAAAAATAAATCATTTTGTGGACAATGGTCCAGAAGTCTGCGTAAGGTGCGGTGGATGGAAGAGAAAACTATGCGTTAAAATACAAAAAAGTAAAAAATAGCATTCCTTAATGGGCGGTGGCCTATAAACTCACATGAGTAGTAGCTGGGAAGTGTGATACAAGTACAGGTCTGTAGACACTTTCATCATCAAGTCATGGCTCGTAAATCAAGGTGACTCGTGGGAAATGGTTTCAAAATTTATTTGCTAAACATGAGATGATGGTCTCATAAGGATATAGAGGGCAGAATTTTGAAACCAGTGGCACAAACGACGTCTCAAATGGAGTCCGTATGGTCCTGTTATGTCGATCGAAAGAAATTAGGTCAAATGGGGCCTATATAAGGGTGGGGTCCACTTGGTGAGGTGTCATTGTCACTGTTCATTGTGGAGTTGGAGAGGTGTGCCCTAATTCTTCATTTGCTAATTTCTCTTGATCTGACCAATGTTTTTTAGTGCCATGAATTGCAAGTAAGAGCTCTCACTGAATCTCATCTTTTTGGTAGTTTATTTTCTGGATTTGGTCACCCGAAGGCCCCCCATGAGCAGTTTGGGGTTTCATGGAGCCAAATCGAACCTTTCGAAGGAAAAGGTGCAACCTAGTCGCATCTGTGGGGCAATTTTGAGTGAACTGGGTGCTCATTTTTCCTAAACAGGTGCGAGTTGGCCTCTTTTCGGTGTTTTTTGATGATGGCAGTGGCTCACATTAGGGTTTTTTCTTGTGCAGGATGGCTAAGATCAAGTGGCAAGAGAGAGACTGCAAGAGTCTCAGGGATGCATCCTTACAAGACAGGAATTTGAGAGATACATTATCCTGTTGCGGATTACTGAAGTTTATGAGGATACCCCTCATGCAGAGCTTCCGTTTGCTGATGCAAACACTGGTGAGTTTCTGGGATGTTGATGAGGAGGTGTTCCTCTTTCAGGGCCAGTGTATCGAGATTATGTTGGTAGATGTATACTTTCTTACTGGGCTCCCTATGTTGGGAGTGGTTGGTGAATTGGCACCTATGTTGTCTTAGGGGGAGACATTGGAGGAGTTGTGCAATCAGCACTGTTACGCTACGGCGTACGTGCGCGGCTCCTATATCCTAATGTGTGACATCGAGGATTTGTCGACACAGGTGGTGGCGACCTTATTGCAGCATATCTTGGGTTCCACAGGGAGCCACAAGATCTCTGGTGGGCAGCTTCACCTAGTAGAGTGTGCTATAGATGGCACGTACTATGCATGGGTGAGATGTATCTGCAGGATGTTCGGCATCAACTGAACAAGTCGAAGAATTTTGGTGCTGTTTTTTGTTTTGGCTCCTTCTTGTGTGCTTTATTTTTTGAGAAAGTACCTACACTTAGTCCTCATCGAGCTGTGCAGGATAGTGGTCCACGGGAGCCACAGATATACAGATGGTGTCAGATAATGATCCGAGAGGGTGGCGGCAGTGTGGGACACTTTTTTACTGAGGATTTGTTGGAGCAGTGGATCCATCTTCATGTAGTGATTGAGGATTACCCGTATGTGGGTATGGACTACCAGGGAGACCCTAAGATGCCTTGACCTCCTGTCTAGGCTTAGGGACCAGCTTGTATGTATGCATGATGTTTTTATGTTCATATTTATACATAGTGTATTTGAGCTAGTTGGTAGTTTGTATTATTGATGTATGTGGAATGATGGTGTCCTTTTTTTTATATGCAAATATTGGTCCTCGCCTGCCACCTGGGAATCGGAGTTGGGTCGTTACCATAGCTCCTACGGCGGTTCCTGCTGGGAGCTCCCATAGGTGACAGCGGGAGATGGATGGAGTGCTGCCGTATTTGGAGCGGCTTGCTGATGGAGTCTTAGATGATGGCTGGTAGCATCTGAGTAGTGAGATGATTACCACTATTCACAACCTTCCTCCAGAGTGGATTGGTGTGATGAGGAAGATGGCGATGGCTTGTGAGCACTTTCAGTGGGTGGTGAGAGGTGATCTTTCTGCAGAGGATGAGTCCTCTGAGGAAGATGATGACACCGAGTCAGATGGCGAGTCCGAGTCGGATTAGTAGCCTAGTGGGGATGCCCCTAGTGCGTTGGTGTACTTAGGGGTTTTTGTGTCGCTATGTATATCCTGCTGAGAAATCATATGTGGCTTCTCATTTTTGTATTGGACATGTTTTGCACATGCGACTGATCGATTTATATATACATATATATATATACTTTGACGCACGTGGATGCACTTTTATGGTTTTATTATGTGAGTCTTTTTATGATGCTATGGAATGCCAATGCCTATGTGATGTATTATTACATTGTGTGTGTATTTTTTAGACATAATTATGCATGATGTTATGGTTGTATGTTTCCTATATGCGGTTGCAGATGTGCCAATTTAGAATATCATTAGCCATTTGATCTGCGACACTATTGAGGTTTCTGGGAACATGTGTGAATGTGATGGATTCAAATGTTCTAACCATATGTTTAGTGCGCAGGTACTTTCTAAAGAGGCAGGGATCATGTACTTGATAGTGGTTGTTCAACTGAGAAACAAGTAGCTGGGAGTCTAAGAAGACATTGAGATGGTGAATGCCTAACTGAAGATCGGTGGCCAAGAGGCCATCGACACCATCATATTCATCCTGGTTGTTGGTTGCGATGCACACGCATATTCCATCGATGTGGATCAACTCGTGCGATGGGGAGTAGATGACCGATGCAGCCAAGGAGAAGTTCGGAGACCATATGCGAATCCCATATACTGGTTTGAGGTGTGCTCCATCTGAAGCAATGAGAGGAAATGATACATAAGACTCAATTTTGAAAAATGTGTAAAAAAAAAATGGAAAGACTATAATACAAGTTGTAACATTGTCACTCAAAGGGGTGACGTTAGAGGGAAACTTGTTTGGACTTTCTAGGGATCAGCGGTCATTCCTTTTTGTGACATGATGAATCCTTGTAGATGGCCTGTTGGGACACAGAAAACACACTTGAAAGGGTTCAAGTAGATTTCGTACTTGCGACATCATAGGAAGACATGTCGTAGGTCATCTATGTGCTTTGTTTGCTTATACGACCATGCAATGAGGTTGTCTAGACAAACCAAAATGATGTGAACAAGGTCGCAGAAGCAGTGTGTCATGGCTCACTAGAAAGTGGATCCAACATTTTTCAGGCCAAAGGGCATGAATCAATAAGGGAATGTGCCCCATGGGGTTGTGAATGCCATCTTGTAATGGTCTTCTTTCCGGATTTGGATTAGTGTTGGCTTGCATGGGCAGACCTGGGTTTACTATATTTAACCAACAACACCCCTAGCTCACTGGCCATTTTGGAGATAGATCATAGAGCAGCCTGAAGTCTCACCCGAAGTGATTCTAATGGGTTGGCCAAAGACTCAAGTGTCTTCGACCAGGTTCTGTGGCAGCCTGGGGGTCTCGAATCTCTTCTAGCTTGCGAGATTTCTATCTATGTGATGCGCACTTCCTCTTACTCGTGATGACTCCAACCCTTATCACATCACCGCGCCTCGAACCACACGTAACTCCCTCCTACGCTAGATCCTCAACGGCAGCACACCACAACTTCTCTGCTGGTGCGATATCGCCTCCCTACGATACCCTATTACTGCGGCTCCACGTTCTTAGTGCTACTTGCTCCGATTTACAGGGCTCAACATACAAGGATGCTTACCTCTATGACTCTTAACTATAAGAACTGAAACATAGGTAGACTTTTATACCAAGTTCTTAAGGATTTCAACTTACAATTAATTCTATAGAGCTGTAAACTAAATAACGCATATATACATTGACTGTAAGAAAGGTTCATGAAATAACTGATACATGTAACTATTAAACACAACACATAAATCAATCACATAACACTCGATTTTAACGTGGTTCACCTCCAGGATGGAAGTTACGTCCACAGAACTGTGTTTCTATTATAGCTCAGGGGAAGGTAAACACAGTTCTATTGCACCGCATATGCAGCTCGAGATCTTCTGGGTAACTCTGCACACAGCCTAGAGCCCTTCTCTCTCAGACCTCTTCTCTTCTCTATATTGCACCTCTTACAATATACTCTTCCCTCTCTATCAATCCCTACAAATCGTTACATGCATGCTCAATGAGCCAGCTACTGGTTACAGTAAGATAACTGCAGCTAATAATAGAACCAGAGCTTGGATCCTATACAACTGACCAACAAGTGTCCAACCAACTAGCTAACTAACCAACCCTTTACAATACAAAAATACATCTCTTTATAGGCGGCCCGAAGGTCTCACCATTACAACACTGTGTGCCTGTCCCAACAGTAACCCAAAACCCTAACTAGTGACAGTCGGTGTATCTGTACTTGAGGTAGGCACTTTTCGTCACACCATAGCTCTCTGTGGTCTTCCATGCTTTTAGGAACTGATCATGGTTACTCTGCACCGCTTCCCTTTTCTATCCTTCATCTTCAATACCTCGACCTTGTTGCTTCTTTTCCTTTATGAGGTTAGCTGAGCCCTCCTGTCTTCCGCCGCTGCCTTCAATGCAGTGGGTGAGCTCTTTCTTCTCAGCCGCTCAGGTACCGTCATCTCCTTTGACTTTTCTATCCCAACAGTAATGGTTTCCGGTTCTGATCTGCAGCTGGAAACATGCTACGGCGTTGTAGCTCTACCTTATCTTCTCTTCGCCAAAACTATCTATCTGCTAAACTGGCAGATTCTTCTGTAGCTGCAGGACCCTGCTCCAACAATTAGGTTATATCTGGAAAAACCATCCATGAAGGAAAATGCTTCACGTTCGGTGCATGCATCAATGATCTGATCGATGAAGCGGGTGGGGAAGTTGTCTTCAGTACATGCCCCATTGAGGTTGTGAAAGTATGTGCAAATGCAAATGGTACCCTATTTTTTATTCACGGGAACATGATTAGAAACCCAAGTGGTGTACACAATGGGGTAGATGAAGCCGGTTGTGCGCAGCTTCTCTATTTTGGCTTTAACCACAACCACTTTGGATGGATGGATGGGCTATTGCTTTTGGCGTATGGGTGCCACATCAGGCCATGTGTTGATGTGGTGTTCCACAATGGATGGATCTAGGCTAGGCATTTCAGTGTAAGACTAGGTGAAGATGTCACGGGATTCTTGGAAGAGAGCTTTATAGGCATCAACCTCTTCTGGGGAGAAAGATGCCCCCAACATGATTTCTTCAACAATCTCAAAATTGGTTGAGATGTCAATTTTAATGGTTGGTGAAATGTTTATCATATTCCCTTCTTCGAAGGCATCTGGTCCTGGGACGGGGTTCTTGAACCAGTCGACCTTCCCATGGATGAAATCTTTGGTCTCCATGAAAAATTGGTCAGACTGTGACACAAGTTCTTCACAGAGGAAGAATGAGTGATGGTGCATGTTGTCCCATGGGTATTTCGGGATAGTCAGAGCTTCTAGTATCTCCTCATCATTGCTGAAGCAATGAAGAGACAAGTCTGATGGACTGTCGTTGGAGGTGGAGATAAGCGGGTCAGTTGAACTGGACATCATGTAAATGGACATGGTGTCTGAAGAAGGCAGTGGGAGGTGCACTTCTTCAATCAAGGTGATTTCAGACTCAAGGGAATGTTGACAGAGGTCAGCTAAATCCATTCAAAATTTAGGCAGGTCTTGGTAATGGTGAGAGTAATGTCCATACAAACTGCAAAGGGTGCAAGCATGGTTTGTTCTCAATGCCTTGTTCCTGACTATTGGTGCGGTTGGGAGTTCAACCATAGGGATTTTTTTGTTTGTATCCATGGCATCCAAATGCACACGGATAATGGGGATTTTAGGGAAATTTTGAGTTGGATGGCCTTGTTGCTCGCAGATGGCGCAAGGCAGGACTTGTCGCGGTTCTGCGGTGTCTTTGGAATTCTTTCCCTTTGCCCTTTTTTGGGTGGGGTAGTGTGGGTACAGGTGCGGTGGATGGATTTTATAGATCGGGTGGACGGTGAGACTTGACCATGATGGGTTGCATTGGGGTAAAACAACCTAGGACATTGCTGGTTGAGCCAGTGGATCAAGATACCACACTGAAATTCCAAATGTAAAGTTGGGTAGGCTTAAGGTGGCCATTACCAGCTTGCTCATGACACCAAGTGGGGGGAAGAGGAAGGGAATCATATGGACTGGAGATGAGCCCAGATAACTCCCTGACGGTTGCATGTGGGGATGTGGTTGTGGCTACGTGAAATGCTACTGCTGCGGGTGATGTTGCAGCTATTGTTGGTGTTGCGGCTGCAGACAATGTTGTGGTTATGGTTGAGGATATGGCTGTGGTTATTGTTTGGGTGCAGCGGTGTTGGATAAGACCATGCACAAGTCTGTAGTCTCATTTTGTGTCGGTAGCGGTGACACTGAGGGGAAAGGAGACATCATGGTGGGATCGGTAAACAACCCAGGGCCCACATTCAACAATGGGTAGGCTGGTGTGTTGTCAACCATAATGTTGATTGGAGGGATGACATTAGCATGTGTAGGCATCCCTTGTGGCTCAATAGTGGTGATGGTCGGGATAACATTGGCGGTTGTCATTAACCCTTGCAGATCATGATGAGTGAGCTGATCAACCATCACAATCTTCCCTTCATGGGGGAACGTCATGAGACAAAATACAGTTGATGTGACTGCTCTCATGGCATACATATAACTCCTTCCGAGGAGAAGGTTATAGTCTAGTTGAGCATTGATGACCTCTATGTTGATCAGCACTGTCTTCTCGGGTAATGTGATGGGGACATGGGGGAGGATTCCTTAGGATTTAGTGGGATGTCCATCATAATCCTATAGAGTTGTGGAGGATGGTTGCAAAATTGGTGATCTGAGTTTCTACCAAACTAGGGTGGACATAACGCATGTGTATTCCCCCTCATCTACTATGCATTGGTGCACAACCAGGTTTCGGATGGACACCAGGATTTGGAAGGCGATGGTGGATGGCATGCATGGTTCTTCGTTCTCTGTGTCGAACGTGATCAAATTGGATTCGAAGGGGTCTACGGCCCCAAGGGTGGCTAGTAACACTTTCCACTGCATTAGGCACATTTTGAGTACCTCTAGAGAGGACATGGCCATTGGTGTTTGGGCCAAATCATCCACAATTCTATAGCTGACAGCGGCTCTAGCTATGGCATTGTTGGCCACTCAGCATATGGTGGGTTGGGGGAAAGGGGGTAATTGAAGAGGTGCGTTGACTGACTTAGACATAGATGCCACTGATGTGTCAGCGGGTTCGATGGTGGGACTGTATTTATTCTGTCTAGTTTGTAAGTTGACCTCTTCAGTCATCATGGCTAGCAGGTGGTGAACACCTATTTTTGTCATGGGAGGTGCCCTCGGAGTGTTGGGATTGGCCTGGGGAGGGGGTGCAGTTGTCACCAACCCTTGGACTGGTAGCAGGTTTTGAAGCACCATAGGAGGAGGTCCTTGTGGTGTTGGGTTTGGTTGGGCTTGATTTGCAGCATTGGTAGCCTGTAAAACTTCATTCTGGATGGCCTGCTTAGCGTGACCCATGAGGGGACACTCGAATGTGTAGTTCCCATAAACATCACATAATGTGCACGGTTGGTTTGTGCGCAATGGGGCATTGTGTCTTGGTGCATTTGGTCATGAGGGGTTTTGAGCTAGCCAGTTTTCTGCGGTAATGTTGGGAGGGTTCGGTTTTTAACCGCCTCCTTGTGGTTGGTTGTTTCCTTGGTTCTGGGGTCGATTATTTATAGCTTTCCCTTGTTGATTGTTGGGGGTAGGCTGGTTGGGTAGGTTTTGTTAAGTGAACACTTTTCCCAATGGAGTGGGTGGAGCAAGGGCAAGGGATTAAACTGTTTGCATTGGTGGTGCATAGTATATTTGTGGGGGTGACAATGTCACAAATGTGGTCATTTTCCCCGCATACTATTGTGTTGGCCAAGCCATGGCCTGAGCCTACTGTGGTGGCATAGGTTGTGCATAGGAAGTTGTTGCTTCGGACGGGGACATCATTCTAGCATAGTCTGGAGTTTGGTTTTGGTAAGAAACACTAGCAGTATTGATTGGTTGTGATGGAACTGTAGGTGATGTCGGTCGGTGTTCTGGCTATTGGGAGTCCAATCCTATGATGCCATCTATAGCATGGGATGCCCCTAGTGCATCGTAGTAAGAGGTGCCTGCATGAGGAGTGTCTGGGATGACAGTGTACATGTATATAGACTGAGCGTAGATTAGGTCAAACTGTTGGGCTTTCAATATGGCCTCTTCTTCGGATAGGGGACATCCTTTGCTATAGGTGGGAGCAATGTATTAAGAAACCAATCCAAGAAGATCATGTCGTCAAGTTTTATTTTACATAGGCTACAGCATCGCCGCCACTCATTGATATGGTCAGTTATATGTGTGGTAGTGTTTTGATGGTAGGATAACAAGATCTCTACCCCCTCATCGTATCTGATGGGGAGTTGGAAATACTGTAGGAACATGAAGGCTAGGGAGTTGAAATTAGGGTACTTGGCTTGTGGTAGCTCAATGTACCATTTGGCCATAGAACCTATGAGGGTGCGTTGGAATAGCCTCAGTCTGATGGAATCATCTACGATGATGTTTGATAGGCACCATAGATGGAATGTCATTATGTGGTTTTGGGGACATTCCCCTTCTTTTCCTTCAAAATTGGGAATGTCTGATGGCAGCTTGGTTGGCATGGGTGGCCAGAAATCTTGGTGGCATATGGGGTCATTTGTTAACCATGCCAAATCAGGCAAGTTAAGATGAGCCATGAAAGGCAGGTTTGACCCCAAGTTGATGTGGGATGGAGCTATGATGGTGGTGGGGTTTGCAGGTGCATAATGCATCTGCACATCTAGGGGTACTTGCGGTGGCACCATTGTGAATGGGATAATTCCCTCAAGTGTTGTGGGGGGGACAGTATGAGTGGCAGGGACATTTCCCCCATGTATGATAGTAGGGGCAATGTAAGTGGACAGTCCACTACCCCCCTGTGTGGTAGGAGGGGCAGTGTGTGTGGAAGGGCCACTGCCCCCATGTGTTGCAAGTGGGCCAGCTTGGATGGTCACTATAGGTGGTGGAAGCTAACTGATGATAGTTTGCATGACTGTGGTTGGTCCACCTGCAGGGTTATTGGTGTTAGGTTGTGGTGTATGTTAGCTGGAATATTTCACCTCCTGCAGACATCAAGGTGTTCCATTGGTCTGAATGGTTTAGATCTAGAACAAATAGAGGATAGAGGTTGAAGACTCTCCCTAGATGCTGTAGATATTAGGAATGCAAGGATTTGATAGTTCACCTGTGTACGTACAAAAAATCTCAACATGAAACGAATCAAAGCAACCAGAATATGATCTACTAATATATGCTAGTGACTAAGGAATCTAGCAACATATCTATGCAAAATCACAACAACAACATCATATGTGGGACATAAATAAACTTGCATTAGAAATATGAAGAAGTTTACAACCAAGCCTTAGTGTTGACATGCATCTCCATGAAACCAGCTCTTCATCCCCAAAAGCTCCGACTCTAGCTCTCTATACTCTCTCCAAATTATCTTGGGCCAAGAATCAATCCAACATCATAACAATACCTTCCATGTTCTTTCCTCAACCATGGCTATGAGCTCATATTTATAGGGCTTTAATGGATAGATATGGTTGATAAATTAGTGGGTGAGGTGGCCTCTACGATCCTAGGATGAGGGATCTTGAGCTCAACCAATCCACAATAGTAGTGATAAGGCAGTACACGAGGCTCATCATCTAGAAGCCTCGAGAAACTTCTCTTTTTTCCTTTTTACCCAGGGTACCTCATTTTTCCTTCAGTGATAGAGTGGTTCTGGTAATGACCGCTTATAGACTAAGGGCTATAAGTGGTGGCACCACTTATGGGCAACAGATGAAAGGCGGGCCAAGTAGGGGTACTGCTCCTGGATAAAGGGGCATGCGTGGTGCTGGGAATTTGTATGACAAATTGATGAAAAACCATTTAGTTTCCACTCCAGAAGTTGCGATTTAGGGAAAGTAGGTATGTCAAATGTCTTATCACATGATGGTGATAGGATTTTGGTATAACAGGATGCCCCCTAAAGCATGAGTCTTAGAGTGATATGATAAACGAAAGATTTGAGAACAAGCCATCGCCAAAAGATGAAAATGTCGGCTCGATCGAAGTATGCAGTCAAGTAGGCATCTGTAGTACATCAGTATGTTGACTCATAGACACAAGTAACCAAACTCATAGCTGTAGACCAATACAAGGCATATCCATGACTGGAATAAACAAGCATGGCTACTAGAATACAATGTAGATCCATGTGATAGAGGACTCAAACTTGGACATAGCTACCAGACATACAACGTAGATCTATCTCATATAGATGTGGATCCATGATAGATATACAAAACTCCATCGCAACCCAAGGAAAAAGAAATGAGCGCCTTTAAACAAATGCCCAGGGTCTTCATCTCGTCTTCCACAAAACACGATTCTATCCATGTGATTATAATGATCTGAAGTTGAACATGGTAGAAACCACTTTATTACTAGCCAATGACATGAACCGTTAACAAGTACGAGGGAGATCATCATTAATGTCAATGATTCCCAAGGTACCCTAGTACAATCTACTGAGTGTGAATAGATGTCTTGATGTCGAACACCCAGTAGATTCTATCGATCAAAGGTCAATGATGTGAACCTATGTCGAGAGCAAGAGAATCTGTCATTAAGGCATACAGATCTCAAGGTACTAAATATTATTTCTAAGACTATTTCCTGGATGATGAGCTGATGTCGATAGGAATAGTCTCGTCGAAAGAGGGCCATGATGAGTCCCACATCGACGACACAAAACTCAGAACATAGTTTTGGAATGATGTGAATGTAGTAACCATATGACTGACTCAAAAATACTGACACAAATACTGTGTAGACTGTAGAGTTAAAACTTCTTCAGATCCCCTTTGAACATCGGGCGACACGACAAAATGACTTGGCAGCATGACTAGACAGAACAGATACACAATGCGACAGAGGACAATGCATTATTTTGGAAGACTCAAAGGATTGACATGACTTATGAAAGTGGATCATCACGGAGATTAGCTGAATACCCAATTGACTAACATGATTGTGCAGACAAGTGCCATGTTCAAAGGTAATGACAAGCAACTACCATTATTTACAAAATGATTCCCTTCCCATTTTCCCCATCATGATCGTTGAGTGCCTCTTTTCGGTTTTACGAGTTCAAAGAGGGTAACAAACACTCGATATAGCTTGTCAGAAGACAAGTTCAGTCTCATATGTTTTACGAACCTAAGAGAGGAGGGTTTCATTCCCAAAATGGGTCTCTCAATGTTTAATTTAATGATTCCAATGAAAGAAAACTCAGTATCGTTCATGTTTAGAGAGTCTAAACGAATATGGAAGAAAACTCCATGGGGATCCTTTTTCGTATGAGTTAGTCTCTAAGGCCCGAAAAAGTGTAAAATCATACCTTTGAGAACTCTTCTAGTCATGATTTTCTGGAGTGTTCGTTTTTTGTAAATATTTCTATCCGAAACGAAAAAGAGATAACCTACCATCGGACGGACGGCTCTTCAAATACTTTAACGAGCGTGAAGAAGACAAGATCGCTCGACAATCTTTTCATATTTAAGGAGCCTAAAAAGAGTTTAAAGAGGACTACATTAACCTTTTTCATGTTTGAATCCAGAGCACGAAAAAGTAATAAACTAAGCTCAAACCACTTTTCATGTTTTAACCAGAGCACAAAAAATGAAAAGTAAGCTCAACACCATCTTACTATTTTTAACGAGCTCGAAGATCAGTTGAAGGAATGCTCAGAGATTGGTTTCATTTTTATGAAAGCTTGAAACAAATAGGTAAACTTATGCTTGAAAAATACCATTAACATGATATACATAGGTTGGAATATTTCCCCCAGCATGATTGCTAGCAAAGCTTACCCCTAGCATGGTTGCTAGCGGCTCGACATGCCCCCAAGCTTCGTTTCATCTGACGATTATTCTTCCATACCCAACCTAAAAACCTAGTTACTGATGTGAAAATGTTCACCTGGGGGGTAGGAAGAATGAGAATCAGGTAGATGAAAAGAACACTCAAGTTTTAACACTAAAGGGAAGACTCGAATCAAGGGAAGGGGATCTGTTTCATTTTTACAGAAGCTTGAAACAGAAGGTAACTATGCTTGGAACATGATTTCATTTTTATGCAAGCTTGAAACCAAAAGATAAACTATGCTTGAGGAGATCCATTTCATTTTTTAACGAGCTTGACATAGAATGGGAACTTTGCTTAAGGAAAACTGACATGATGGTCAGGTGCTATTTCATTTTTTAATGAGCTTGACATAGGATTGGAACTTTGCTCAACACATGGTTTCATTTTTATGCAAGATTGAAACCAAAAGCATAAACTATGCTTAAGGAGTGATTTTATTTTTTAACAAGCTTGAAACGAAAAGCGTAAACTATGCTCGCAAACCTGCTCCTACCGAACATGATATCCAAAGGTTGGTAGGTTTCTCCCATTTCATAAAAGCTAGTGACTTAGCTCCATTATGATGTCCATAGACTAGAGCCATGCCCCCCATTTCACCTATGATGGGAATAATATAACTAGAAGAAGGGGAAGGAACCACAAGAACATGCAGCACATTCAAGGCAGTCTGATTACTAGGAGTAATGCGATGGTTAGGTGTAACAAAGGAAATCTGATCAATGGTCACAATATTCCCATCATGGGGAAAATGCATAACTCGAAAGAGTGTGGACACAACAGCCTTCATGGCATAAAAATAATCATGTCCAAGGAGCAGATTGAAATCTAAAGGACCTTGGACCACCCTAACATCAATGTAGACAGTTTTACCTCCTAATGTGATAGGAAAATAAGGACGGGTCCCTGAAGGTGCAGTAGGTATTCGATTAAAATCCAGTATCTGATCGGTGGATGGCACAAACTGAGGAGAGCCTCAATCTTGCCAAGCAGTTAAGGATAGAATACTAATAGAAGCCCCTTCATCAACAATAGTGTGGAGTATCTGCCTAGCAGTAACATTCTATTGAGGCCTGGAAATTCGCAGGAAACAACAGCAAGGGATTCTCCCCAGTCAACGTTCCCAACTATCCCGTGACTGTTTGGTATAGGGAATCCGTTCGGTTTGCGGTTCGGCTACCATAGGTCAAGTAACAAAAATAAAGGTTTTACCGGTTGCGGCCCGGTCCACCGTGTGTATTTTTTGTATTTTTGACTTAAAGTATGATATACACGTGCCTAATTAACCATGCAGGGTGATAAAGGATGCAAGGAGTAGTCACAATGTGATGTGCAGGTTCTTACCTCTCGTCTTAGAACTCACAAGCATCTAAATCACATATTCAGCAATAAAGTAAAACTAACTATCTATCTATCTATCTATCTATCCCTGGGGAGCCAAATTGTAACTTATTTATGAATAATGTGTATTGTGCATGCATTATAAAGAGAAATTACAGATAGCTGATATTCCTTCCTACAACACATGAACGATTAAAGATATTTAGACAATCAGATAGCCAATTATTTATGAACAGCATGCATTACTCATGGTGGTAATTTCACAGAATAAACCAGAAATCATTCAAACAAGAACATAGGCTCTAAGAGTTAGAACGATCTCACAGTTAATGGACAACAATTGGAAAAACGAAATAGTTCATCTTTCACCAATCCATAGCATAGCATTTGAACGTCCCACCAAACTTCCTCCGATAGGAAAACAATAATTATTTATTGCAAAAAAAAAAGTAGTTCTTCTTACAATATCTCTTTACATGTCTAACTAAGAAAAATCCCCTCTCCCTTCTAACTTTCCAATATTTAAACTAAAATAGTAGACCGCTTGGGCTGCCCCCACATGTGTGACCTTTCAGTCCCTCAAAACGTTTCATATTTCTCTTTATCTTTCCTGCACATACTCATGATTTGCTGAGTAACTGATAGACCTTTCAGGTTTGTGCCTTTGTCGCTATTGGCTTTGCCTTCTAATTTTCTTGTCCTCCTTGCGATCCTGTCTCCCATCTATACCTTCGTGTTGCGGTAGTCTGAACAATCTCCTGAACGCTCCTGTAATTAAACGACAACAATCATTCATTGGGATAGTATTTTTCAAGAAAATAAACTACGTTAAATTATATCAACTACAATGGCTAAGCAGTAAGAAAGGCCATGCACTACATTACTGCTAACACGGCAGGGTAGACCTATCCACAACCACATAGGTGGGATTTAACAGGTGATGGGCACTACGAAAACACTTAGGTGTATCGAAGTCGAAAAATTTACGACCTAAGCTGTGGGCAGGAAAAATTCCAATCAGAAATTAGAAAGACATCGACATCAGAAGCCAAGTGCTTTGCACAGCCACAATGACGGAAGAGAAAAGGCTACAGACATGTGACACGCATTGACGGGTGGAGCGTTTTTCATTTCGGGTAGCTAGCTAGTTTGGGAGCCGCAACGGCGGAAGAGAAAAGGCTACAGACACGCGACACACATCAGTGGGTGGAGCATTTTTCATTTTGGGTAGCTAGCTGGTTTGGGAGCCGCAACGGCGAAAGATAAAAGGTTACAGCCTCCGATCAAATAAAAATGCTAAGTGCTTAAAGACTTTGAAATTTAGCAACGGTTAAAACTGTTTCTCCTCTGAAACGACGTTTTGCATGGACAAATGGTCTGATCCATCTTCAACTCAGCAAAAACAAACTCTAAAATATGCGACCCACAACAATTCCAAACATGAGCAATTTCTAAAAACTAGGACGAAAGGTAATCTTCAAGATATCATCCAAAATTAAAGCATGACCCAAAAATTCATGGATCAAAATGATTCAAAGCAACATTAAATCATGAGGGGGACCAAATTTTTTTTTAAATTTGGGGAAAATAGTTGTAGCCGCAACAATTGGCGATTACCCAGTGAACCTAGAACTCTGGATGATTCTTTCTTTAGTAGCAGACTGTTTAACAACAAACGAACCTATTGAATTCTTCCAACTATCTGGATTTCTCAAATGGAAAAAGGATGTACCTTTAATCATTGATGACAGTCCGATTTGGGAGAGTGGAAACCAGGATTTTTAAGTCAAGATAACTCTTTTGAGGCTTGGAGATGGGTTTCATTGTTACTTGTGTCTTCAGGTAGCTGCTAGCTTGGGCACCACAGGATTGTACCATATGGTAAATAGTAATATTCATTTGTTCCTCATTCCCATGCCACTTTAGCACTTTTGTGCTTTTGGACTTTTGTCCTTTTCAAATGAGTCCTCCTGCATGCCTTTCTTTCTGAACTTTAATTCAGGCTCCTCTATCCCAAGTGTCCTTTTGTGTGAGCGGTGCGTTCATGCTTCAACTCACGGACGGAGAGGAACTTTTGGCGATTTAGTACTTATATGATTCAACATTTATTTTGATATATGATGCTTTCATAGGAGTTTTGACTCTTATCTTCCTTTTGGCATTCATTTCCTGGCATGGGATCATTTGTATTTAATATACTGTTTACCGTACTTCTTTCCATGGGCCTCTAGCTGTCACCCCCTAGGACATTTTAAATGTGACATGGATGGAGCCTCAAAATAGTATTCCAGACACTTTGACTCTGGTTTATTTCATAGGGGTTAAGCAGGACTTCAATGTGTACATAGCTATTTGGGAAAACTGCTAAACTGGAAGAAGTTGTTTTAGACAAGCAGTAATATACAGTCTTATACCCAGGAACCTTAATCATACCAAAATTTTGATGTTTTCCATGCAACCGCGGGTTTGCCTCCTTTATTGAAATCGACAGAAATTTAAACTAAAACAAAACTGAACTTCATGACTCAAAGACTCAAAAAGACAACCAAGCTAGATTATTTATATACAAGATAGAAGAAGACAAATGAAACTCAAGAAAAATAAGGCTTGAGAACTAAACCATTTACTGGTAATTTATCTTCCCACCCTTGCAGATCTTGTAACTTATAAGTGGAAGGGCCAAGCTTTGCCACAATCTGGAAAGGGCCTACCATAACTGCTGGAATTTCGTGTGTTTTCCTTTCTCATCATGGGGGTGGTCCCACTTGAGGACCAAATCTCCCACTTCAAATTCCTTTGTTCCTACCTTGTTCTTGTCGAACCATCTCTTTATTACCTCTTGTTGTTTTTTAAAGTGCTCTCTGGCCCTAGATCTAGCCTCTTCTTCTTTCAGAAGATTACATATCCTCATCTGCAAAACTTCATTCTTCGACCCTCTAGACTCTTCAGCTATTATGGAGGAGGGTAGCATGATATTGGGGGGAAGAATGGCTTCTTTACCATACACAAGGGTATACGATGACACTCCTAATGAAGACTTGGGGGTGACTCTATCATCCCAAAGGGCGTTTGGTAGTGCTGAGTGCCAACTCCTCTGGTTTTCTATCACAGTCTTCTTTAAAATTCTAATCAGATTTTTGTTAGTAGATTCAGCCAGGCTATTTTCTTGTCGATAGTAATTTGCAGAGTAATGCAACTTTATTCCTTTCTCATGAGCAAAAGTAGTTAATTTAATCGATGAAAAGTAAGTAGCATTATCAAAGACTAAAGAAATTGGAACTCCAAACCTGGTCATAATGTGGTCCTACAGGAAGTTGATGACCACGTCTTCATTTATTTTGCATAGTGGGATGGCTTCGACCCAGTGATTGAAGTAATCGGTTGCAGTCAGAATGTACTTATGTTGTAGGGAATATTTCAGCTTTATCTCCCCATTAATATCCAACCCCCATTGTTCGAACAGCTCTGTGATCATCACAGGCTTCAGTAGTGCAACTGCTTTAGATTGCCTTCCACTACACCTTTGACAAATATCGCACTTCTGGACATGGGCGTGTGCATATTTGAAAAGCGTGGGCCAATAGTAACTGGCCCTGAGAATTTTTTGTGCAGTGGTATCTCTTGAAAAATGTCCCCCAGCAGGCCCGTCATGCAAATCTGTCATTACTTTCATTGCATCTTCTTTCTCTAAGCATCTAAGAAGAACTCCGTCGTATTTTTTTCTGAATAATATTCCTTCAACAATTTGATAGGAGGTTGATTTGAGACGCAACGCTCTTCTTTGCTTAGAATTCCAATGTTTGAGCAACAACCCTACCCACAGGTAATGCACAAGGTCTCTATACCAAGATTCGGGGGCTGTGAACAAAGGACATACATCCATCAAATGTAATTCAGCCTCGTCTTCCCAAGCATGTTCATCATTGTTCCCATGTTCATTCATTAGTTTGCACAACCCATGCCCTTTAATTATAGAAGTTGGCTTGAATTCGAGATCATACTCTTGAAGAGCTGTTACCCAATTGCCCCTTCTTTCTCCTAACTCCTTTTGTACAAAAAGTGACCTCACAGCTGGGTATGGGATGATCACCTTGTTTCGATTTTTTAATATATAGGGCTTGAATTGTTTCACTGCTTTGAATACTGTGTAAGCTTGTTTATCAATAGCCGGGTAATTTAATTCGGCCCCTTGTAGACCAGTGCTCATGAAATATATTGGGAATTCATCCCCCCCATCTTCCTTTTGGGTAAGCACAGCTGCTAGTGAATCATCGGATGCAAAGGTATACAGAATAAAATCTTTGTCAAAATCTGGGATTTTTAGAGAGGGTGTGTGTGCAACAGCAGTTTTAATTTTGCTAAATGTGTTCTTCTCAATCTTAGTCCATTTGAATTGTGCACTTTGCTTCACCATTTGCTGCAGAGGCTTGACAATCTGAGCAAAGTCAGGCACAAATCTTTGCATGAAGTTTATTGTTCCCATAAATGATTGCATCCCTTTTTTTATTATGGGGCAAGGGAACCTGTTCAATTGCTTTGATCCTTTTAGGATCTATAGATATTCCCTTCTTTGAAACTGCGTGCCCCAGCAACTTACCCTCTATGACAGCAAACACACACTTCTTGGGATTGAGTGAGATGCCATATTTCTGACAGTGTTCAAAAATATGCCTTAGATGGAATGTTTGTTCTTCTCTCCTCTTTGAGAATATCGTAATATCATCGAGGTATATCACAACACTACGACCAATAAAACCATGGAAATCTATGTACATAGCCCTCTGGAACATGGCTCTAGCATTTATAAGCCAAAAGGGCATTCTTTTATAAGCGAAGGTTCCCCATCCGGTCCTGAATGTTGTCTTTAATCTATCTTCTTCGACTACTAATACTTGATTGTAGCCTGAGAAACCGTCCAATAAAGAAAATAGTTCAGAACCTGAGACCATTTGTAGTAATTGTTCCATGGGTGGAACATGATAGTTATCTTTATCTGAAGCGCGGTTCAAATTCTTGAAATCCATGCATAGCCTGATTTCTTCAGATTTTTTTCTCACTGGTACCAAATTTGAGACCCATTCAGAGTGTCTGACCTTAAAAATGATCCTAGCATCCAATAATTTTTTAACTTCACTCTGAATCAGAGGTTCCAATTTGGGGTGCATTTTCCTTAAAGGTTGCTGATAAGGTTTGACACCAGTTTTAATGGGGATGACATGCTGGATGATGCTAGTGTCATATGTCTTCAAATCCTCGTATGTCCAGGCGAAAACATCTTTATATTGGTTAAAAAGACCGATGAACTTATCTCTTTCGGCTGGTGAACAACAGTTTCCAAGATTCACATATTTAGGATTTGTCTCAGTCTCTAAATTTATCAATTCAAACTGTAGAGATGAGCTGTGAGTCTTCATGTTTGCTGGCCTTCTAAACTTTTCATTTAGATCGAACATTATTCCTAAGGTTTTGACTCCTTTAGGGATGAAATTATCATACTTCAGTTCGGCCTGATGTTTTTCATCGTCTATAATTGCTCCTTTAAATACCTCATCATTTGTTAGGCATTCTATAATCTGCTAATCATCATCGAACACTCGTAAGTTGGTAATCATATTAGGGACTGAGGGCCTAAAAAGCAGTTCAATGGAGCACCGATTATTAGTAGGCACAAGCCTAGCAGCTGAAGTGGCTAGCAAGTCAGCTGCTGCATTTTTTAGTCTTGGAATTGAAACAATATTAAATGCATTAAAACATTTGAGCAGATCCCATACCCCATTTTGATAAGCTTTCAAGTGGGGAGAAATACAATGTATTTGATTTCGAATCTGTTTTACAATTATTTCAGAATCTCCAAAAACTTTCAGATTACTTACCTTTAATTCGATTGCTTTCCTCAATCCTTGCACCAACCCTTCATACTCAGCTGTGTTATTTGTACATTCAAACTCTAATCTACATGAAAGAAAATGTTTATTCTTCTTGGAGTCTATAAGGACACAACCGGCCCCTGACCCTTCTAATGTCTTCGAGCCATCAAAAAAAATGTCTAGAAATCACTCGCTACTGCATGCGAATCTACTCCTACTGCTAAGTCTACTATTTCACAGTCGATTTCATCAGCCTGTGAGAATCAAAGGAGATCAGGCTGGGTGTCTGACATGTTGCTGGCTTCTTTTGCTTGGTAATTTCCTGGTTCCAACTCAATAAAATAATTTCCCATCACAGAATCCACTGGTTCATTCTTTTCCTCAAGTTGAGTAACATTGTATTTCATGTGAGGTTCCCTCAAAATTTTAATTTGGTTTGGGCTCCCTTTATACAGCAGCCACAGATGCGACCAATCTGAGGCAAAATATCCATTTAGTTTTGCTAACCAGCCTCTACTAAGGACAAGCCCATAAGCGTCTGGTATATCGGCCACCATGATATCAATGACTTAGCACACTTTATCATTAGACAACAGGTGGACTAGGACATCCTCCATCTCACCAATTACCTTTACATTTGTCATGTCCAACTGAACAACCCTCCACGTGGATGGCTTAGGATGCCCATTTATCTTTTTACAGACTAATATTGGCATGATGTTAACCGACACCCCTGAGTCTATCGGGAAATTATGTACGTTGTGATTAAAAATTTCAAAAGTGAGGAGGAAAGGTGGATGTTTGTTCTTAGACTTACCTCCAATGTTGGTTTCTCTGATTTCTTCTTCCCCTTTAGGCCGATTGTCAGTGGGTAGCCTCTCATCCGATGCTTCAAGTGCTTTGAATAGTCTTTCCTTTTGCTGCAGCACTTTACACATTTCAGATAGTGAAACGTTCGCCTTTACCTTCTTTATATCTTCCACGATGTCATAATCCATCTGTGGTTCAATGGGATGCAGTTTATTAGCATTCATCTTTTCTTCATTGGGCTTGGACAACGTATAATTCTGCCTAGGATCTTGGCTGGTAATGGTTAATTTGGGAATTTTATCAGCTGCGGAATTATTTTGAAATTTCTTAACATTTTTCTACAGCCTTTTGATTTTTGGGAGTATGAGACTGTCTTCTTTAACCGACTCTTGGATCCTTGTTGTAACGTTCGTTTCCATGACGCTCCCGTATCCCCAATTCTTTTCTTCCTCGGCATCAAATAACAAAACGAAATTCCACAGAACCATGGTCTCATCTTCTTGTTCTTTCGTTGAAGTGGTACTGTCCCTCTTTTCTTCATCTCCATCTTCTGTTAATTTAGAATCCAGCAGCTGATTCATAACCAACGTCATTGAGTTTATCCATTGAGGACAATTCTTTTCAGAGTGGGGCTGTTAGTGGAACGTGTAAAAATTGTCCATTCCTACCTCTGTTAAATTCATAGATGCTGAATTGTGAGGAGGAGGTTGGGATTGATTGTTATCCTCCCTTTCCTTGTAATAGGGCTTGTAGAACTTATGAGTTTCCTTTTATTTTTCCAATTCTATGATTCTGTTAGAAAGATTCTGCATCATTTTTTCCATACTTTCAAAATCTGGTGATTGATCTTCCTTAGGATTAGCAAACAACAAGGCTTTCCTTCCCACACCTTTCTCTCCTGACCGTTCAGGATAATCTTCGATACTTTCTCTTTCAACCTCTACCTTTTCTGCCTCCTCATAAGTTTTTGCTAAAGTGGGCTTGGCCTTCATTTTGGTGAACATGGCCAGCTCAGGTCCTAAAGCCGAAGTATAATATTCGATCAGGACTTTATCTGAAGGTCTGTCAACTTCAGAAAAATTCTTGAGGTATGCTGCAAATCTTTGAGTGAAGTTGTGAACCTTCTCTTTTCTCTCTTTCTTTAAAGCGCATAGTGCTTTCATGAGGGCTTCATGAGTCTTTTGGATTGCATACTTAATTCTAAATATCCTTTCAAAGGTATCCCAATTAGGGATAGAGTTCGCATGAAAACCAAAATACCCTGATGCTGCAGCTCCTTTAAGGGTGTGCAGGAATAGTCTGCAAACTACATCTTCATACTCCCCAGCCCTTAACCCTTATATTTCCAAATAAAAACTTTGCAAGTGGTCATCTACTAGTATCTTTTCACTTGGGTCAAATTTGGGCAACATCTTTTCAAAGGCTTGAGGTAAATCATGTAATGGAGGTGTCAGGTTTAAAGGTGATCTGGCTCTCCAGGTAGGTTGTGGATTCAGTGGGTTGGGTGGTTGATTGGCGTTTACGCCTGCCATGAGTCTGGGTGGAGAGTGATGAGGTGAGAAAATAGGAGTGTGAGTAGGAGAACTGTGAGGAGTATCTGAGCCTTCTTGATTCAAAGGAAATACAACTTCCTATAGGTCTATTTCTACAAGCTCTTCCCAATCCTCAACCAGCACTGAGTCTTCCAATATGGGATGATCTTTCCTTTTATATTCTCTTCTGGGAAATTCAGGGATGATCGACAATCCTCCAATATTCTGCATGTATGCCCTAGTGTGTCTTCTCAGATTATTAACAACCTCATTGTTAACAGAAAACAAATGTTCTCTACCCCTTTCTTCCGGAATTGGATTATGAATCCCACTGATTTCTAAACTGTTACCGGTGGAATAGTCTCGGGAAAACAGTTTTCCTTGGCCAACCATGCACTGGAGGCCCTCCTTCTAGCACCAAAACTATTGAGGCCTAGAAATTCGCAGGCAACAATAGCAAGGGATTCTCCCTAGTCAACGTTCCCAACTAGCCCATGATTGTTTGGTATAGGGAATCCGTCTGGTTTGTGATTCGACTACCGTAGTTAAAGTAACAAAAATAAAGGTTTTACTGGTTTCGGCCCGGTCCAACATGTGTATTTTTTGTATTTTTTACTTAAAGTATGATTGTAGAAATTCAGGCCTGCAGTATATTAATTTCACCCACAACAATTAACAATTGATCATGCAAAATTATCAACAATGGAGACTGAATATGGAGCTGTAACACAAAATTATATTAACTGAGTGTACAATAGCCAACCCTGTAATAACATAGGCTTCTGAATATATAGAATACATGAGCAAATCGAATGCATAAGGAAGCATCCAAATCTAGCATAAAGAAGGCTTACCCAAAATAGGCAAATCCCCCATAGGTGTAAAAAGCTGATCCCAAATCTATCAAGGACCCCACAAATTAGCAAGGCCACATGGGCAAGCTAAAGAGTGGTCAAATTGCAGCTCATACATTCTTTTGCATGGAGGAAAGAGTGGAGGAGGAAGAGGCAACAAAGCTGATTCACCTCACCTAGTCTTGCTTTCCTATGTGCCTTAAAACACTAAAAAAGCAGGCAATAAAGCAGAAAAAGAAGAAAGGCGCCTAGGAGGCCAGGAATAAAGCAGATTTGATTCCCAAGGCTTTCCCAAGCGCTCCATGAGTCAATAATGGCAAGTTTCACCTCTATGGATAGGCAATTATCAACTTGCACATGGTGGGACTCATGGACTAGGCAAATAAGACAAAATAAATGAAATAATGTCTAAGTGGGTAAATACTATGGGTTGATTATTCTAACACCCCCCCTTAAGCCTAACTTTATGAGTAATAAATCAAAATATAGGGCCTAGCAACAAGGCTTAGTCACCCTTTTACATACTGCAAGTCCATATGAACCAAGGAAAGAGGCAAAACCAACTTGGGAAAATCCTCCCTTAAACATGGACTGTAAAACAAAATTGTAGAATCTTGTCTCCACTCATGCTTTGACAGCATGATCAGCAATCCCCAGCAGTGATTTGAGATTACTGAAGGTCTTCTCACAAAATGATTCTGTGAAGATGTCAGCTACTTGTTCTGAAGATGAGCAGAAGAGTAGGTGAATGGTGCCATCATGCACAAGCTCTCTGATGTAGTGCATGTGAATCTCAATGT
>LPNX010932835.1:2218-92977 GCA_001517045.1 Pseudotsuga menziesii
TAATTTTCTAAAGAACAAATTTAATAAATGAGCATAGATCCATTTTAAACCTGGATTTAGCAAGCACCGAGAGGGATCTAATTTATGGATCTATGCTAGTTTATTTTTATTTTATTTTATTTAAGTCCATATTTAATTGCACCGAGAGAAGTCAATATGGGGGAGATCCTATCACTTGAGTCACATTATGCTAGCCGACATAAAAAAACATTATGTTAACCAACATAAATAAAAAAATTAAAAAAATAATATCTTGGATTCATATATTTATAAAAAATTAAAATTAAAATTATATTGTGGATTCATATATTTATATAATGTAAACAAAAAAGAATATAGAGAAAAACATGTACCCTAATTTATCAAATAATAAAAACCCAATAATAAAACTAAATGAAAAGTAATTAAAAGATCCATGTAAACCCTGATTTACGAAACATTAAAGGGATCAAAATGTTTGAGGTGTAATTTTTTATGAACATTTAAAAATTTGAGATAAAAATAACTTACACCTAAATAAATTGGATCCCTTTCGGTGCTTTCTAGATCTAGGTTTAAGATGGATCTATGCTGGTTTATATTTCTCATTTTTTAATTTTATTTTATTTTTCATTTATGTCCATTAGCATAACGTGACTAACGTGACAGGATCTCCCCCATACCCAGTTCGAGAGCACCTAGCTTCTCGGGGTGTAATAACTAGCATAGATCCATCTTAAACCCCAATCTAGAAAGCACCGAGAGTGATCCAATTTCTTTAGGTGTAAGTTATTTTTACCTTAAATGTTTAAATGTTCATAAAAAATTACACCTAAAACGTTTGTATCCATTTAGTGTTTGGTAAATTGAGTTTAACATGGATCTTTTAATTACTTTTCATTTAGTTTTATTATTGATTTTTTATTATTTAATAAATTATGGGACATGTTTTTCTCTATATTCTTTTTTGTTTTAACACAAGTGTTGGTGTAGTGTTAAGTTAAACACACATTGATCTCAAGATAAAAATAACTAACACCTAAATAAATTGGATCATTCTTTGTGCTTTCTAGATCTAGGTTTAAGATGGATCTATGCTGGTCTATATTTCTCATTTTTTTTATTTTTTTTTATTTTTCATTTATGTCGGCTAGCATAAGGTGACTAATGTGATATCTTCCCCATATTAAGCTGGAGAGCACTTACCTTCTCTCCGTGCAACTAGCATAAATCCATTTTAAACTAAGATCTATCAAGTACCCAGAGAAATCCAAATGGTAAAAAATCTATACTTAATAGCTTAATAGCTCCCTCTCAATGCTTAATAGCTCAAGGTTTAAAATAAATCTATACTAATATATTAATTATAAAAATCATATAATTTACATGTAATAAAAATATTAAAAAAATAAAATACTATAAATAGATTAAAAAATATTTAATATTTACCTGTCATGACCAATATTGTGCATGAGCCATGCCTCATTTAATAAAAAATATTTAATATTTACCTGTCATGACCAATATTGTGCATGAGCCATGCCTCCACTCTAACATTTAATATGAAGCAATTCAGATCAACGGTGTATAATGGGCCAAGTGGTTGCAATCCATTCAATACCCAACATTGCTCCGAATAGCAATATTATTTACAAGAGAAAATGTGTCGATCCCCGCGTCATGGTCACATGGGCTAACGTTTTTTCGTCGCACCTACTTTATATTTACTATATTACGGATGTCTTTCCATAAAATATGGTGGACATTTGGGATTCTATATATCTATGTGCGGCGTGCGCCTCGGCCCTCATTCCATTTAGATGAATTCAGGGTGTATATATGGACATGGAGGAAGATCTTGAAAATGGGATTTCAGGTAAACACTTGGAAGTATTTAATTTTTATTATTAAATATTTATATTAAATGAAAGCATAAAAACATACACAATAAGTGGATTAGAGAAATGCAAAAACCAATTTCATGTATCTAGTTTTACATTGAATCCTATACAGAACTCTAAAATATCAAACATTAAATATTATGTTTTAACAGTTTATGAGTTATCAAATAAGTGTAGATAATAATTTTTTGTATCTCATTTTACATTAAATTATATATCATTTTTCTTAACATTAACTGAGTTTGATTAGTTATCAAATAAGTGTAGATATTAATTTCTTGTATCTCATTTTACATTAAATTATATATCAATTTTCTTAACATTAACTTATGATTTGTGTGGTTAGAATTTATATATCCAATTTCTTAACATTAATTGATGACTTGTGTGGTTGGAGCTTTTATATTATGTAGAATCTCTAACATAAATTGTTCATTTATGTAGATGGAGCTTGTAATTTGTTTTTTCATTTTAAGTAGATGGAGCTTGTAGTTTGCTTTTTCATACCTCTTCAATGAAGAGTGTTTACATTTTTTTCCTGTAACTTGTTTTTAATAATATAATTTAACACTAATAAATATAGGATATTATAATAATAAGAACAATAGATTTAATATAAATACTAATTTCTCATAAAACTCATTTTACATTACCTTATATATTAAGTTTATTAACATTAAGTGAAACTTGTGTAGTTGGAGCTCTTACATTATGTATAACTCCTAACTAAACTCTTGATTTATGTAAGATAGAGAGTGTAGCTTGCTTTTCCAAACCACTTTAATGGAGAGTTTTTAAATTTTTGAATACCTTGTTTTTAATAATATAATTTAACATTGATAAATATATGAAATTATAATAATAATAAGGATGGATTTAATGTATTTTAGATATAATAATAATAATGGATTTCCTTAGATGCACGTGTCCTCGAGGATCAAGTAGCACTCTTGGACGCGAACACAGTACCATCCTCTCGTCCACCACGTAGCTTTACGTCAAGCCACATGCAATGTCCATTCATTTGCTTCAATTATCAAAGCTTGGGTCATTAATGTTCCTCGTCATCGATGCTCTATGTAGTTCATGGCTGGGTACAACTCCAATTATTTTCCTATTTAGCGTATCTACGGCTCCCAAGGTGATCTATTTCAGGGATTACGATAAGGAATGTTTTTTTGGGTCCTTTGTAGTTGGGATCTAGATTGTGATTCCCTTAAACGAGCAGGAAAGAATCCTTAACTAGGTTCGGTTAAGTTCAGAAACATTTTGTGGCTTCCCCTCTCTGATTGTTGGGTGGTCTGGATTTTCCATGTGCATCTTCGACTGTATACTTCACAAGTGTTTGGGATTAATTTTCATTCGTTGACCACAAACATGTCTAGGAGGCTTCTTGCTACCCCTCAACATGCAAGCATAGGTGGACTGGTGCAAGCTAATGCTGGTCACTTATGACACGTTCGTTGCAATGGACTTCTAGAAAAACATAAACTTGAACATTAAAAAGCAATATTAGAGGTACCTACACAACTTTTTGGAATATGGAGTAAGAATATGAAACGTGGACAATCGGATTACCTTCCGGAATATATAACTTTTATTTATGGAAACTAAGTATAATTTCCAAAAAATGAAGTTCTTCTAAGGTTGGTATGTTATTTTTTTCCCAAAAAATAATGAATATGTTTGCATTGGTCCACTCGTTTGGTATGCAAATGGTGGAATTTTGTGAAAAAACCTATATAGAGTTGTAGATAATAGGCGTGTCTAGTGCAACGTTATTTTTCCATATTTATTTATGTTATATTTTTTTTAAAATTAAGGAAGTCAGTGACGCCCTAAATTGACAAGGTCGATCGTTGGTCCACGACATCTTGGTCTTAACATAGTCAATGAACGATATTTCTTTTAGGATGTAGGTCTTTGTGTCTTCTTGTGCGGGTTCTTTTCCGTTTTCTAAGTAGTTGAGCCAATCAAAAGTTATAGTCGAAGCAAATAGCCTACCTTTTGTGTTAGATTGATGTTAGTCCATTTAAAATTAAATAATAATAGAAAAATATAATAGATTTAAATAAAAATTACATATTCAAAATCTACAGACAAAGTTACACAAGTGTGTGTTTCATTAGCAGTGGACAAGCGTGGCATATGTAAAATCATGCACAAAATAAGAGAAGTGGTACAAAACATGTTTTATCTCAATAAGACAGTCAAAACCACTTGGTTTGGCAACTCATACCTAAAACCAAAGCAGCCAAGTCATCCACCACGTAGGTTGAAAAAAAGGTGCCCACCAAAATTCTAAATTTAAATCACACGTGAGCGTAGTTTAAAACGTAACACGCATGCACACTAGAAGCGTGGTCGCGCTTCTAAGTGCGTACGCTTTAAACACACGTGCGTGCATATGTTAAGTTAGATTTGTTTTGATATTATTTTCAAGCATTTGCAATGGAATGATGATGACGAACAATGAAGATGATGAGGAGGAGGATGATTCCAATGATGATGATGACTATGATGATGATGACGAGGATGATGATGATGATGATGATGATGGAAATGGAAATGATGTTAAACAATGATGGTGATGATGATGATGATGATGATTATGATGATCATGATGATCATGATGAATATGACTATGATGACGATGATTATGATGATGATGACGATGATGATTACGATGATGAGGATGATGATGATGATGACCATGACGATGATGATGAACAATGATGATGACGATGATTATGATGATGATGATGATGATGATGATGATGATGATGATGACGATGACGACGACGACAATGACGACGATTATGATGATGATGATGACGACGACAACAACGACGACGATGATGATGATGATCACGAATAGTATGACTATGATGACAATGATTATGATAATGATTACGATGATGAGGATGATGATGATTATGAGGGTGATGATAATGATGATGATGATGATGATGATGATGACTATGATGATGAGGAGGAGGAGGAGGAGGAGGAGGAGGATGACTATGATGATGATGATGATGATGATGACGACTATGATGAGGATGATGAGGAGGAGGAGGAGGATGATGACTATGATGATGATGATGATGATGATGATGATGATGACGATGATGATGACGATGATGCACAATGATGGTGATGAGGATGATGAGGATGATGACAATGATGATGATGATGATGATGACTATGATGATGAGGATGAGGATGATGATGACAATGACGATGATGACGATGATGGTGATGATGATGAGGATGATGAGGATGATGAGGATGATGATGATGACGAAAATGATGAGGAACAATGATGATGATGATGATGTTGATGATGATAGGTTTAATTTAAACTTTGCTTTGATTTTATTTTCAAGCAGTTTCAATGTAATGATGATGATGACCATGACGATGATGATGAATAATGATGAGGAGGATGAGGAGGATGATGACAATGATGATGATGAGGATGATGACTATGATGATGATGATGATGATGACGACGATGATGACAATGACGATGATGATGAATAATGGTGGTGATGATGATGATAAGGATGATGACAATGATGGTGGTGAGGATGATGACTATGATGATGAGGATGAGGATGAGGATGAGAATGATGATGATGATGACAATGACAATGATGGTGATGATGATGATAGGTTTAGTTGAAACTTTGCTTTGATTTTATTTTCAAGCATTTGCAAAGGAATGGTGGTGATGAACAAAGATAATGATGATGACAATGATGAGGATGAGGATGATGACTATGATGATGATGATGATGGCGATGACAATGATGATGAACAATCATGGTGATGATGATGATGATGATGAGGATGATGATGATGATGACCATGATCATGATGACTATGACTATGATGACGGTGATGATGAGGATGAGGATTACGATGATGAGGTTGATGATGTTGATGACGACGATGATGATGAGGATGAGGATGATGATAACTATGATGATGAAAAATGATGGTGGTGATGATGATGATGATGATGATGATGATGACGATGATGGGGAACAATTATGACGATGGTGATGATGATGATAAGGATGATTACAATGATGATGATGATGACTATGATGATGAGGATGAGGATGATGTTGTTGTTGATGATGATGATGACAATGACGGTGATGATGATGATGATGATGAGGATGGGGATGAGGATGATGATGATGTCGACGATGATGAGGAACAATGATGATGATGATGATAGGTTTAGTTGAAACTTTGCTTTGATTTTATTTTCAAACATTTGCAATGGAACGATGATGATGAACAATGATGATGATGATGGGGAGGAGGATGATTATGACTATGATGATGACTATGATGATGAGGATGATGATTATGATGATGATGGCGATGACGATGGCGATGACGATGATGATGAATAATGATGGTGATGATGATGAGGAGGAGGAGGATGATGATGATGATGATGATGATCACGATGACTATGAATATGATGACGATGATTATGATGATGACGATGGCGATTACAATGATGAGGATGATGATGTTGACGATGACGACGATGATGATGATGATGATGATGACCATGATGATGATGTACATGACGATGATGATGAATAATGATGATGACAATGATGATGACTGTGATGATGACGATGACGATGACGATGACGATGACGATGACGACGATGATGATGATGATCACGAATAGTATGACTATGATGACGATGATTATGATGATGATTACGATGATGAGGATGATGATGACTATGATGGTGATGATAATGATGATGATGATGATGATGACTAATTGACTATGATGATGATGATGGGGATGAGCATGATGATGATGATGAAGATGAGGAGGAGGATGACTATGATGATGATGATGAGAATGAGGATGATGATGAGGATGAGGATGATGATGATGATGATGATGAAGAGGATGATGATGATGATGATGATGATGATGGCGACGATGACGATGATGATGAACAATGATGGTGATGATGAGGATGATGACAATGATGATGATGAGGATGATGAATATGATGATGATGATGATGATGATGACGATGATGGTGATGATGATGATGATGATGATGAGGATGATGATGAGGACGATGATGATGAGGAACAATGATGATGATGATAGGTTTAGTTGAAACTTTGCTTTGATTTTATTTTCAAGCATTTTCAATGGAATGATAATGATGACCATGACGATGATGATGAACAATGATGATGAGGAGGAGGAGGATGATGACATTGATGATGATGACTATGATGATGATGATGATGATGATGATGATGACGATGACGATGACAATGATGATGAATAATGATGATGAAAAATGATGGTGATGATGATGATGATGATGATGATGTTGAGGAATAATGACGACGACGACAATGATGATGATGATAGGTTTAGTTTAAACTTTTCTTTGATTTTATTTTCATGCATTTTCAATGGAATGATGATGATGACTATGACTATGATGATGAGGATGATGACAATGGAATGAGGATGATGATGACAATGATGATGATGAGGATGATGATGAGGATGATGAGGAGGAGGAGGAGGAGGAGGAGGAGGAGGATTATCACGATGACTATGACTATGATGACGATGATTATGATGATGACAATGATTACGATGATGAGAATGATGATGTTGATGATGATGATGATGACCATGACGATGACGACGATGATGATGATGATGATGACGATGATGACTATGATGATGATGATGATGACAACGATGACAATGATGATCATGAATACTATGACTATGATGACGATGATTATGATGATGATTACAATGATGAGGATGATGATGACTATGATGGTTATGATGATGATGACAATGATGATGATGAGGATGATGACTATGATGATGAGGATGAGGATGAGGATGATGATAAGGATGAGGATGATGATGATGATGATGCTGAGGATGACGATGATGATGATGTCGAGGATGATGGCTATGATGATGATGATGATGATGATGATGACGACGATGACGATGATGGTGATGATGATGATGATGACGACGATGATAAGGAACAATGATGATGATAATGATGATGAGGATGATGACAATGATGATGACTATGATGATGATGATGAGCATGACTATGATGACGACGATTATGATGAAAGTTGAGCCTGAGCTTAGTGCAGAAAGATGATCATGAGCTTAGTGTAGGAGCTCACTCAACCTCCTTTTATAATGCATTTTGGCACTTTTTATGATATGATGGAAAATATACTTCATCTTGAATTAGTTATCCCTCAATTTCCTAGTGGGATAAGTTGTCTCAGTTCATCTTGTGCTCTCTTTATTCTTGTTTGATGTCATAGGGGGTAAGATGTTGATTAGTTGAGCTTTTGTTCTTGAAGATAGTGAATTTATTATATAAATGATGCCGAACTTATAAAAATTTATCTCTTACTAATCTCATTTTTATATAAACATATCCATAAAGTATAGTATCTTTGTTGATATGATTTATTTTAAAAATAAATATTTATTTATCTATATCTATAATATTTAAGTTTTACTTAAGTCTCATAAAATATGAAATTTATATCTTTCTCTTTAACTTTTTAAAAATATGTTAATCTCTTTTTCTATAACTTTAAAAAAATATTTGAATCTTAATTGATATTTCTTAGTTAATGCAGAATTTACCTGTAGAAGCAATCAATATGACCAAGAAAGTAGGGTTTTTACATAGCAAGGTTTCCCTTATAAAAATTAATATGACCCTTTGATAAAGGGTGTTTTCAAAGTAATGGGGGTGATTAAAATTCCAATATTGTAGTGGTCGTGACTCATGAGTTGCTTTTCATGTGACGGTTGTTCATCAATTTCTGCAAATGTATGGTCCATAGAATATAACAGATCATCTAGTACCAGAAATATTCAAACAAGTGTGTGGCCATTAGTGTAATGAGTGTTTATATGTGTATTAAAGATTTATACAGTTTTCAAGATTTAGTAATGAGATTTCACCTGTTTTCAAGATTTAGTAATCAATATTTATAGTAAGCCATTTGATACTCCATACAACGTGGCCCCTCTGACATCACATCTATAAAATTTGAAAGACAGAGGATTTTGTAGAGTCCACAGAGCCCGATTCTTTATTATTTCTTAATAGTAGCTGTCAATTTCAATTACTCATGGAACTCGCATCCAGGATTTTGATGTGTCAGCTTGCACAAGAACTCTCTGCATTTTTCTCAATACACGATTGACGACTTATTAACAGAGCTTTATTTGTCCCATTATTTATATATAACAAGCAACCATTCCAAGTTTTATTCGAGGATGTTGCACCTCTCCTTTCTCAGGCACTAGGTAATTGGTATCATAACGACACCGAACTATTTGATAAATCATATGTTTTCTTTGCAATGACATGTTTATTATTGATCTTGTTTTGGAGGAAGCGATTGTAGTTTTTAACTCGAACGTGCATTTAGAAGGAATGACGATTTTGAGGTGCAATTTTTCTGATGCCTTCCCTTCTGTCATGTTTAGATTCTATATCGTTCGAGATAGATAGTTTCTAAAGAAAACACTCTACAGCTCCAGCGTTCCATTGCCTCTAAATATAATTTTGTCTAAATCACCATGTATTATGATTATTATGAGAGCTTCTAATTTTAGAGTTAGATAGATGGTGTACCACTTTCATTAAAACAACTGCTCCCTTCCAAATTTAATAGCTAGAAAAAACAACAATAAAACCAAAACAAAAGATGTAGTTTTGTAGCATCTTTTCAACTACCCAGAACTTACATCCATTCATGAGTTTTTCACGGTGGTTGTCTTTTTGAATGCGACCATGAATACCATAAACCCATTCAGTAGTGATCTATTCCAAGTTTTGACAGTTTCAATTTCCGTACAGATTAGTAACCGATACTTCACACCTACTCTCAGCTAATAGTTGCAGTGGAGTTTGTGGAAACATATTTTATCTTTTCACTTCAAGGAATAGGGTTTCAAATACATTGTTATGGTTTGAAAGCAATCTAGTAGATGAAAAGAGGGATGGGTGAATGTGGATGGATGGTGTATCGTGGTCGGAGGGGGGAGGGTTGAAACATGGGAAATTGCAAGGGAGGTGGTGGATGGGTGGGGTCGGGGGGAGTGAGCGAATGCTGTGACAAAGAAGGGGGAGCTAGATGGAAGTGTGGCAATGGATGGGAGGTAAGGGATGGATGGAACAAGGTGGGGAGGGATGCAAGGAAAGGGAAATGTGTGCCAGGGGCTACACCTGGCATATATGGTGGGAAAAAGGCAGTCGATGGAGAGATAGCGAAAATGGCATGCCTGTGTACTCGGACCTACATACATATTCATGGCCTTGTATATTAGTACATAAAAAATATAACTATACAAATCTAAGCCATCAAAACTGAAATTAAATTTATACTTTATTACACAATACCTGCCCATGAGGGGATCTGCTGATCCCCGGTGGGGATGGATTTGTTGGTCTCCTATTTTTGACTGTCCACTACAACATTTTCTAGCCAAAGTCTTATGAAACCACATAATAATTAGTTTGTTAATGTTGATTTGTACATGGTCATGCCTTTATGGAGATCAATGTTGATAGATTTTGGTAAAGTGATTTTTAATTACTTATTTCTTACGTTACCTTGTTTTATGTATAAAACTGGGCTTTTAAACCTCCATTTAGATATTTGGTCAATTTATGGGTCGTTGTTTCCTTCGTGCAGTGGTCTCGGCGCTCCAAGGGCGATTTCTGTTAGCTGAACCTACGATTTGGGGATTTTGTCCACATTTGGGATGTCTCTTGAACTTCCATCGCCTTCCAGATATCTATGCAAACTTTTCAGGTGCTGTTTTACGGGATGTCCTGTGTTGAGGAGCTGTTGTTTTCCCTCTTTAGTATTGTGTGGATTTCAGGGGATATGAGCTCCCATCTTTGGCTCATACATGCCGAGATAGTTGTAGGGTTGTTAGCTATATCGATCCTTGTTTCAAGGTCGATTTTACTCTGTATTTTCAGTATAAAATGATGTTTGAAACCCTAAGTAAGGAGGATATTCAGAGAAACTGTAAACTCTATTTCATCAATATATCCAGTGTTTATTTTCTTTTAAAAGTTGTGATTTAAATCTGGAAGGCGTTGAGGGAAGGGCCACCTTCAACACCAACCCTTGGTATTTTAGCATTGTGCATTTTACAGTAGTAGATGTAACGGTTTCTTATTTTGATAGTTTTCTTTGGAATATTAATGGTTTTACTATCTGTGAGTGGAAATAGAACGAATGTCTACAGATTATTGGTTAATATCACATGCATTTGACCTAGACTGTAGAATAGATTGAGGAATGGTGTGTATTTAAATTTCCCTTTTGATTTCCAGTGTGAATCGTGGTATTGGCAAACTGGGTAATGAACTTGAATTTAGTTGCTGAAGAATCGATTTGCTGAAAAGAATAGATTGGACTTGATATCTCCTTTTGTTGTAGCGTTAGAGTAACTAGTGAACAGTCCTATTCTTTTTACTTTCAAGCTCGCAAAGCTGTAGGATATTCTCGCCTTGTAGAACGTAGATTTAAAAAGAATTGCAGTAGAAGAAGGTTCGAATAGTTTAATTCACATAGCACCTAGGGTTTGTTAAATAAGTCTTTTGAGTGGATGATTAGATAAGAGCTGAAGTTGTGCTTGAATGAGTTTTGGAAAAAAGTCCTGGTTTATAATACTGCTCCCTCGAATCAACATTAGTTTCATAGTCTGCATATACAGACCAGAACCAGTGAATGTTTCTTACACAGTTCTAATATCTATTGATGAACATTATTTGAATAACTTTGGCGTTCTCTGGTGTGCATTTATATGCACAAAACACAAGCATAGTATATCTAGACAGCAGTAGCAAACCAAACTGCCCTTTGATAGACTGTTTGTGAATAAGTTAGAGTTAAAAGGTGACAGGTTTTATCTCACTAATGATTCTAGGAGTGTTTGTGTGGATTTAAGTATTGAAGTTTAGATATGAAACAAGATTAATTGAGGTCGATTGAGCATATGCGTTTGACAGATAAATTATTCCCTTAGCAGGCTGATTGTTTTGAAAGTAAACCTTAGTTACTATAGCTTAAGATTGTTGTAGAGACTGTCAATTACTTTAAGAGATTGTTGTAGTTCAAGGGTTTGTTTAATTTCTTAGCAGGTTGTTCTGTTTTGGAAATAAATCACAGTACTGTAGTTTAATATTGTTCTGAAGTATTGCTGTAGTTAGTGTTCCTTTGAATTGCTTTGAAGATTACTGTAGTTTCATATTGCTATAGGTTGTTGTAGGTTGTGTTGAGTGTGATGGTTAGCAAATTGATTTCCTTATGACAGACCTAGGATTCCTTAGCATAGATCATCCAGAACAGCAATAGTTTCATCTATTTTATTTTCATTTGAAAGTAGATTAGAATTCCTATCAGCACAAGCATTAAAGCTGCCTTACCTGCACATATAGTGTAGCAGCTCAAAGTTTACGTCCTCCGGTTGAAAATTAAATCAAGGTGAATTAAGTAACATTAATTTTAACCAACAATTTTGGCGCCGTTGCAGGGGAGTTGCTCCAAGGTAAGCTAGTATTTTGCTCATTTTTCATGAATTGGTTGACTGAGAAGTTCAGGTAGATAGGATTCTTTTACAGTACGCAACAAGAGGGAGGGGAAACATTACGACGCAAAGACGAATTCACTATGGGATTCCCATAGTGTAACAGCCTGTTGCATCCACTTTAGTGGGTTGCCCCAAATTCTTGTTGTTTCCTTCTGGTAAGTGTGGTTGTTTTTCTTCGCATGTTTGATTTATTTTACTGCAAAAAGTGTGTTTACTTTTCCTGTAAAGAGTGTTTACTTTCGGCAGTTTAATTTCATGAAAGTGTGTTTGTCCTTTTGCAAGTTTGGGTGTGTTTAATTTCAGCAATCTAATTTCACAGCAGTTTTTAGGTGTGACTAGTTGTTGCAGATTGGAGGAAAAGGGACGGTAAGACAAACCTGCGCATTTCATAATAGGTTCCTTCAAACCCATTTGTGGCACAGGTATTTTGATTTGTTTTGATTAAAAGTCTTGTTATTTTCAGTAATTGTTTTGATGAGACCCAGAGATAGTAGGGGAAGATTCATTAAGGTTCATTACGATCTTGTTGGAAACAGAAACCCCCCCCTCACTAACCCTAGGGATAGGAACACCAACAACGAAATTGAAAACAATAACACACAAATTTCAGTGGAATTAGGGACCAAATCAGCAGGGACTGAGGTCATACTCAGTGAACAGTTACATTCAGTAGAGACCCCACAGACCCAACAACCTTCACCTCCAAAGGAAGATTCCAACTTGGTTGAAACAGTGAACATAGAAGGAGTGAATTCTCTTTTCAGACACACTCACAATTTGGTAGTTTCTCAAGTAGAATCTACCACAGATATACCTTTCAATCTTCAATCTTGGCCTAGGCCATACCATTGGGACTTCATTCCATCCCCAAGAAGAGACAGGTTAGGTGTCAGTTGGTTTAGGAACCCTCTTGTTATGAGTGATCAGGAAACCAGACACCAGATGGAAGGAGAGGGAGAACATGAGGGACGAACTGAAACAACTTTTGGCTTTCCTATTCTAGATCTTGCATGAGATGTCAGCATGAAAAATATCCTGGCATCTTCATTACCTACCTTCTATGGGAAGACTACTGAAGATCCGGATACTTTTCTCTTTGAGTTTGACATCTTGTGCAGGAGTTACAATTATCTACAGGATGCACAGAAGTTAAAACTATTTCCATCCACCCTTAAAGATGTTGCACTTAGGTGGTTCATGAGTCTGGGGGAGTCCACCATCCGAACTTGGGAAGAGATGAAGAGAGCTTTCCTCAGAAAATACCGAGATTACTGTGGACCTAGAGATTCTCAAAATGACATCTTCAAAATGCAACAGCATGAAGAAGAAAGTCTTGAGGATTTCCTAGAACGTTTCTGCTTTGTACTACAGAAATCTAAATATAATACTATGCAGGAGGATGCAGTCAGAACCCTTTTTCTTAAAGGGATTCTGGAGGAATATGTGGAAATCCTCAACCTGATGGAATCAGGTGATGTATCTCATAAATCTTTTGAGGAGATTACTGAACTATGCAGAAAATATTCTAGGAGTAGAGCCAAAGCAGGAAAAAGCACAAGGGAAGCTCCTTCCCGTATTTCTAGGACAGCAGGAACTAGTGGGATCACAAGAGTTGAATTGGGGAATCTGTTAGAAAATTTCAAAACTGACATTTTAGGCACCTTAAGCTCCCAATTTGATGCATTGAAAACAAAGAAACGGCAAGAGGAAGAAGACATGGCAGCATTACACATATTCTGCCCTAAATGTAGAAAGAGACACCCTTTGAAAGAGTGCCCTCTTAATACCATTGCAGTCTGTGCTCTTTGCTCTGATCCACACCCTACGGACAATTACCCTTCTTTACCAGAGCTGCAAGCTTTTTACAAGCTTAATGTTGAACCTACAGATTCATCATATGCACCAAAAAGGCCCTGGCATCCTAGACCCCAAAATATGTACCCAGAACCTGTTTTTCCAAACCCTGCATATTACTATCCTATGCAGCAATCTCAGCAGCCATGGAGTCCACAAATGTGGCAAAATTGGCCCTCTCAGCCAAATCAGACTCAACCATGGCAGCAAGGCTGGCGAGGACAGTCATACGGAGGAACACAACATACAGCCCCATTACACACCTCTCCTAGTTACTGTCCAATGCCCCCAAATATGCAGCAGCTATTACCAGGCTTTACACCACCTGTACTTCCCCCCATACCCCCAGTTCCACAACAATATCAAAATCCAAACCCACCTAGACCCACGTTGTTGCCAGCCCAACCTATCCCAAACCCTAATAACAGACCTTCCCAGCCTCTTCATAATGCTGAAATTCAAATGGCCCCAACTTACGTAATCCATTCAGCTCCTTTACAGGAAATACAATTAAGGTCTGGGAAGACATTAAATAAAACCCCTCCAGCAGTGATTATTCACGAAGAGACTGGAGAAGAAAACGCTGAAAAAGAGATTACAGAGGAATAAGTAGTGCAGATTGCCTCAGAAAACACTCAAGCACTGGCTCATTCCCAATCAACTGCTCATCCACAAGTGAATAACAACCCCCCTTTCCCAGAGAGGTTATTAATAGAGAAGCCTGTGGTTCGTCCACAGTTTGATTTGGAAAATGAGTTGAAAAATGTTTGTATCAAGATTCCATTACTTCAGGCTATTAGAGATGTCCTTATTTACTCAAAATTGGTAAGGGAACTGTGCTTAAAGAAACCTGGTCGAAAACAGAAAGACCCACCCACGATACATGTTTTAGGCCAGCTGTCCAATTATATTTCAGACTGTTCTTTACCTCCAAAATTTGCAAATCCTGGAAACCCAGTGGTGAACATTTGCATCAATGAGATTCCAATAGGAAACACTCTAGTTGACCTAGGGGCTGCCATTAATGTCATGTCTATGACCACCATGCAGAGACTTCAGTTACATAATCTCCTCAGACCTACTCCTACTATTTTGGAGTTGGCTGATAGGAGCACGGTCAAACCTGTAGGGGCCCTAGATGACATTACTGTCACAGTAGCTTCATGGGAGTATCCAGTGGATTTTCTGGTACTCCAAACCAAACATCCAATGGGGGAACATCCTGTTATACTAGGCAGGCCTTGGTTAGCCACGGCCAATGCTTTTATAGGTTGTAGAGAAGCCATTTTAACTATATCTAATGGCACCTCTCTACAGAATCTTATTATTTATCCCACAGCACAACCTGTATCAGAAAACATGCTATGGCTAGAGATTCCTTACGGGGATGAGGACATGGAACAACCCTTACTGTCCATTAGTCAAACTAGGGGGCTGGATGACCAGACTGAGGATGATATCCTAGAACAATTTGTCTCAGCCACTACTAGTATTGAGTTCCCCCAGTCCTTCTCTGACCTAGACAATGTTTTCACAGAAGCTTTTCAAGAACAGTACTACCCTTCAGCCATCTCATCATCAGTAGTTTTATTCATAGATGAGAAGGTTGGAGCCTCAACTATACCAATAGAGATTAGCCCAGGGAGGTCTTTGTTTATTAATGCAAATCTGTTACAAGACCAGCAAAATCAGTTAGTTAATTTACTTAAAGCACAGTCTGGGGCATTTTCTTGGATCTATACAGACATGAAAGGCATTCACCCCGACACATGCATTCATCACATCTATACGCAGGAAAATATTAGACCAGTAAGGCAGCCACAGAGAAGAATGAATCCTGCGCTTAAAGACATTGCGAAAGATGAATTACAGAAATTGCTGGATGCATATTTCATCTATCCCATCTCTGATAGCAAATGGGTATCTCCATTGGTGATTGTTCCGAAGAAGGGAGGTAAGTGGAGAATATGTGTTGATTTTCGTGAATTAAATAAAGCAACTCTCAGAGATTACTTCCCTCTTCCTTTCATAGATCAAGTTTTGGATACCTTATCAGGAAAACAATATTTTTCTTTTCTGGATGGATACAGTGGGTATAACCAGATAAGAATAGCCCCAGAAGATCAAGAAAAAACCACTTTCACCTGCCCATGGGGAACTTATGCTTACAAGGTACTACCATTTGGACTGTGTAACACTCCTTCCACTTTCCAGAGGGCAGTGTTAGGTATTCTGGCTGATTTAGTCCATGACTGTGTGGAAATATATATGGATGACTTTACAGTCTATGGTAATGATTTCAAGGAAGCCTTAGATAACCTGGAAAAAGTTTTAGTTAGGTGCCAAGAAACAAATCTTGCTTTAAGCCATGAAAAGTGTAAGATGATGTTAACTGAGGGTATTTTTTTAGGGCACCACATTTCATCAGAAGGTATTAAGGTAGACCCGGCTAAAATTGAAATCATTACTAGTCTATCTCCACCAGCTACACAAAAAGAAGTCAGAATTTTTCTAGGACATGCAGGGTACTATCGTAGGTTTATTGCTAATTTTACAAAGATAGCAGCCCCACTGTTCAAATTATTGGCCAAAGACAGTGGTTTTTGCTGGGATCAACACTGTCAGACGGCCTTTGACACCTTAAAATCAGAGTTGTCGTCAACACCAGTTTTGCGGGGGCCAAATTGGTCCTTGCCTTTCCACATACAAACTGATGCTTCAGACACTGCCCTAGGGGGAGTGCTAGGACAGAAAGAAAACCAGTCTTACTATGCCATCTATTTCATCAGTAAAAATTTGACACCTGCAGAACTAAACTATACAGTAACTGAAAAAGAGTTTCTAGCAGTTGTGCATGCCATCAATAAATTCTGGCATTATATTACTGGTTATGATGTATTTGTTCATACTGATCATTCTGCTATCAAATTTTTAATGAATAAACCTATCACTAGTGGCAGAATTACTAGATGGTTGCTTTTGCTACAGGAATTTAACATTACCATAGTTGACAAACCAGGGAAGGAAAATCTGGTTGCAGATTTCCTTTCCATATTGACTCATGCTGATGATAATGTTCCTGTAGATGATACATTCCCTGATGAACATTTATTTGTTGTTTCTATTAAAACACCCTGGTTTGCAGATATAGCCAATTATTTGGTTACAGGGAAACTACCTGCTCATCTGTCATCTTACGAAAAATGAAGAATCATACAGCAAAGTGCTAATTACTCATGAGTAGGTAATGACCTTTTTCAAACCGGTCCAGATCTGATTATCAGGAGGTGTGTGAGGGAGGATGAGATGTATGACATACTTCAAGCTTGTCATGATGGACCCTGTGGAGGGAATTTTTCAGATAAGAGAACAGCATATAAGGTGCTACATCAGGGGTATTATTGGCCTGCACTTTTTAAAGATGCTGAAAAATATGTACAGGGCTGTGACAGCTGTCAAAGAATGGGGAGACCCACTGCTGCGGATCAAATGCCTTTACAAGCCCAGGTACAAATTGAACCTTTCAAGAAATGGGGATTGGACTTTGTTGGGCCAATCTCACCAATGTCAAGGAAAAAGAGATACATTTTAGTCTGCACTGACTATGTGACTAAGTGGGTTGAGGCAAAATCTCTATTGAGGGCCACTGAGAAATCAGTCATTGAATTTATTTACGAAAAAAAATTTACTCGCTTTGGCATTCCTCGTGAAATTGTGACTGACAATGGAGCACAGTTTGTCTCTAAATCAATGAAAGCACTTACAGAACAGTACAGGATTAAGCACTATAAATCTTCTCCTTACCACCCCCAAGCAAATGGGCAGGTGGAGTCAACAAATAAGGTGTTAGAATCCATTCTAACTAAGACTGTACAGCTGCATCACAAATATTGGGCAGACAGGTTACCAGAGGCACTGTGAGCATATAGAACTACATGGAGAAATACCACAGGTTATACCCCATATCAGCTTGTTTATGGGAAACAAGTTCTGCTTCCTATAGAATTTCAAGTGAAAACTTTCTGTACTGCTGCACAATTGAGCCTGGATTTAGATGAAGCTCAGGAGCAGAGGCTAATGCAATTAAACGAGTTGGATGAAATCAGACAAGATGCTGTCCAACGAACTGTTTTAATACAGAATCAGCGGACCAAGTGGCATGATAAATTTTTGAAGAAGAAGACTTTTGAGGAAGGTGATTGGGCACTGTTGTTTGACTCACGATTCAAACATTTCAAAGGTAAGCTTACCACCAGATGGATGGGACCATATGATATTGTGACTGTTTTTGATAATGGTTCTGTCAAAATAAAGACAATTGATGAAGAACAAACTGCTTTTGTGGTGAATGGACATCGGTTAAAGGTATATCACAAACCCATTTCTAAGCAAGAGTTCATTCATACCATGAGTCAGCAATCTGGGCTAGAGCTGGTAGGTGAAGGAATGACTTCTTCATCTCCCACTTCCTCACAGTAACATTCAATAAAATTGTTTTGTATATATGTACAGGGATTGTTTTATTAGGTTTCTTTTTGAAAGATGCAGATATTCTTTTCAGGCTCAGGATGTTTGAAAACAACAGGGAAGTCTTTTGTTATTATTTCTATTTTTCAACCATTGATTGTTTTTGCAAAGGACTGTGTTAATTTGGTAAATTTCTGAGTTACACTGGTAATTAGAATGTCTGTATCAGGTAAATATATGTGTGCTGTTAGGTTTTTCAGAACTGTCCTTGTTATTCATATGAGTACTTATCCACCAGACATTGCCTACATCAGTAAATTAAACTTCCAAAGTGGTTTTTGCTTGTGAACTTATGGGTTGCTAGGACCATTTGACCTGGTTTCACACTAGATAGAGCAAGGGCATTGTCTTTAGTGACAGCTATGGGCATTAAATTATTTTTACATCAGGCACTATTTTGGAAAAAGGTATCCAGGGCTGGGCAGTCTGGGGGTTATTATCTATTGGCTTCTATAATATCAAATACATATATATACATTGTTGTGCAGCCACTTTATGACTCTCACTTTCTACAGTTGCAAAGGTTAGTTGTTCATTTGGGCAAATTTTTTCAGGCATGTATAAAGAATACTCTTCCAATTCTGGTACCATCCCACTCCTAGATGGTTTTCAGAGCAGCTCCCCCACTCATCTATGCTTGAGCAAATCATAAACTTTATCTTTAAGATGAAATTGGGACAAGGGCCTCTGATAGAAAATGGGTGCAAGAGGTTAACCCGCCAGGATACTGAACAGGTCCGCTGGCAGCGGGTACCGACCTGTGGTATAAACAGGCAAACTCATCAGGGTGCTGAACAGGCCTGTTGGCAATGGGGCATCTTCCTGGGGAAGAAGCTTCTTAGATGTTACAGTTACCCCACCGGAGTACTGAACGGGCTCGCTGGCAGTGGGTTATGACTCTAATATCTCCTTTAACGGCCTCATCTATACTTGTCTGTATGAGCAATGTACCTATGTAAAGGTAAAAGAGAGGTCATAAGGGTGGTTAAATAAAATTTAATAAACTTCTTGCAAAAGTCAATTGATAGCCAGTTGATAATCATCTCCAGCTGCTCTGCATTTTGGGTTACCTGATTCTTGAAAAAAAAGAAGGTTTATGCCTGACATTTTCTGAGTCCTAAACATAGCTGAGATTTCAGTACTAGTTGGTTGCACTACTCAAACTGTCCTGTGTGAAGCTGAGTCAACGTGGACCAGCACCCCATTAGCTTCTGTTAGCATTCCTTTTGTCTTGTGGCCTATGTCCTGGTGGAAACAGTTCTGCATGAATGACAAGAATGAAGTTTGCATTTATGATTGTTTGAGTATTGTAGTTACATAGGAGTAAGGGTGATTGATTAAAGTTTGCATTCCGATTGTTTGTTTTGTACTGTTAATAGAAATTGATTTCAAGACACAGTTTGGTTTCTTGTGTAATCAGGTGTAGCAGCAAGCTGGAAATGAGGTAATTATGCCATGAACTGTTGGGTGTCAAACAAATTTTAATCCAGTTTACTTGTTTATTAACTCATTTGAGTGGTGCATATTGGGAAAGTTAATGGTTTAACATCACTGTGTGAGTGCATTTACTTGAATAGCACAGCTGCTGCTCAAGATGCTGGTAATTACTACTATGCTGGTAATTTTTGTTTATCTTTATCAACCTGAAAGCACTGCTGTGTTTTACATTTGCTAAAGTACTGGATTGAGTGCTGGATGAAGTTCCGGAATATAAAAAATTTGCAAATTGACATGTTACATGGCAAAGGTAAGAAACCTGATAAAGGTAATGCACATGGCATGATTGGGTAAGTCTTAATTGCTATATATTAAGGATTATGATTATAATTAAATGCTTTTGCCATTACTACAAAAAAAATCGATGAGCTATAATGTTGGCATTCATTTAATTGATACATCACAGTTTTCCTTTTATGGTGTTAACTTGGACAATATTTCATCTTTTATTATTGATTGGCAACCTTTAATAAAAATCATAACCTTGTTTTATTGCAATTGGGGTTTTTAAGTGTTATGAGGTTAGCTATCCCAATTCAGCTAATTTATGGAGACTCCTTGATAGTTATTTCATGGCTCAATCAATTGCTGGCACTTGATGTTCCTTCTCTGATGCATTGGTGCAAAGATATAAGATATTTGATCCACATGGCCCCTCAGGTGATCTTCAAGCACGTTTTTCGGGAGCATAATTCTCTAGCAGATGGACTTTCTAAGAAGGCCCTGAATTTGGATTTGGGCCATGGTTATTTCTCTGAGTTTTTGGATGGCAAGGCCATTAATGAGGCCACTTTGTTCTATTTTAGATGCTGAGTTTCTCATCTTTGTGCCATCAGCTTTATGATTTGTTTTGGATCGAGTCCTTCTGTTAGCAAGTTTTGCTCCTGGAACACTTGATTGTTGATCACCACAGATGTTCATCAGCATATCTGACTTGCTAAATGCGGGAATAATGAGTAAAGTCTGCAAGCTCAGACTTTAATTTTCTCTTGGATGTATGAGACTTTCTTGCATAGGGACCTGCAAGATCTTTGGGTTGGGGGAGATGTTGGTCTCCTATTTTTGACTATCCACTACAACATTTTCTAGCCAAAGTCTTATGAAACCACATAATAATCAGTTTGTTAATGTTGATTTGTACATGGTCATGCCTTTATGGAGATCAATGTTGATAGATTTTGGTAAAGTGATTTTTAATTACTTATTTCTTACTTTACCTTGTTTTATGTATAAAATTGGGCTTTTAAACCTCCATTTAGATATTTGGTCAATTTATGGGTCGTTGTTTCCTTCGTGCAGTGGTCTCGGCGCTCCAAGGGCGATTTCTGTTAGCTGAACCTACGATTTGGGGATTTTGTCCACATTTGGGATGTCTCTTGAACTTCCATTGCCTTCCAGATATCTATGCAAACTTTTCAGGTGTTGTTTTACGGGATGTCCTGTGTTGAGGAGCTGTTGTTTTCCCTCTTTAGTATTGTGTGGATTTCAAGGGATATGAGCTCCCATCTTTGGCTCATACATGCCGAGATAGTTGTAGGGTTGTTAGCTATATCGATCCTTGTTTCAAGGTCGATTTTACTCTGTATTTTCAGTATAAAATGATGTTTGAAACCCTAAGTAAGGAGGATATTCAGAGAAATTGTAAACTCTATTTCATCAATATATCCAGTGTTTATTTTCTTTTAAAAGTTGTGATTTAAAGATGGAAGGAGTTGAGGGAAGGGCCCCCTTCAACACCAACCCTTGGTATTTTAGCATTGTGCATTTTACAGTAGTAGATGTAACGGTTTCTTCTTTTGACAGTGTTCTTTGGAATATTAATGGTTTTGCTATCTGTGAGTGGAAATAGAATGAATGTCTGCAGATTATTGGTTAATATCACATGCATTTGACCTAGACTGTAGAATAGATTGAGGAATGGTGTGTATTTAAATTTCCCTTTTGATTTCCAGTGTGAATCGTGGTATTGGCAAACTGGGTAATGAACTTGAATTTAGTTGCTGAAGAATCGATTTGCTGAAAAGAATAGATTGGACTTGATATCTCCTTTTGCTATAGCGTTAGAGTAACTAGTGAACAGTCCTATTCTTTTTACTTTCGAGCTCACAAAGCTGTAGGATATTCTCGCCTTGTAGAACGTAGATTTAAAAAGAATTGCAGTAGCAGAAGGTTCGAATAGTTTAATTCATAGAGCACCCAGGGTTTGTTAAATAAGTCTTTTGAGTGGATGATTAGATAAGAGCTGAAGTTGTGCTTGAATGAGTTTTGGAAAAAAGTCCTGGTTTATAATACTGCTTCCTCGAATCAACATTAGTTTCACAGTCTGCATATACAGACCAGAACCAGTGAATGTTTCTTACACAGTTCTAATATCTATTGATGAACATTATTTGAATAACTTTGGCGTTCTCTGGTGTGCATTTATATGCACAAAACACAAGCATAGTATATCTAGACAGCAGTAGCAAACCAAACTGCCCTTTGATAGACTGTTTGTGAATAAGTTAGAGTTAAAAGGTGACAGGTTTTATCTCAGTAATGATTCTAGGAGTGTTTGTGTGGATTTAAGTATTGAATTTTAGATATGAAACAAGATTAATTGAGGTCGATTGAGCATATGCGTTTGACAGATAAATTCTTCCCTTAGCAGGCTGATTGTTTTGAAAGTAAACCTTAGTTACTATAGCTTAAGATTGCTGTAGAGACTGTCAATTACTTTAAGAGATTGCTGTAGTTCAAGGGTTTGTTTAATTTCTTAGCAGGTTTTTCTGTTTTGGAAATAAATCACAGTACTGTAGTTTAATATTGTTCTGAAGTATTGCTGTGGTTAGTGTTCCTTTGAATTGCTTTGAAGATTACTGTAGTTTCATATTGCTATAGGTTGTTGTAGGTTGTGTTGAGTGTGATGGTTAGCAAATTGATTTCCTTATGACAGACCTAGGATTCCTTAGCATAGATCATCCAGAACAGCAATAGTTTCATCTATTTTATTTTCATTTGAAAGTAGATTAGAATTCCTATCAGCACGAGCATTAAAGCTGCCTTACCTGCACATATAGTGTAGCAGCTCAAAGTTTACGTCCTCCGGTTGACAATTAAATCAAGGTGAATTAAGTAACATTAATTTTAACCAACAGGATTGTCACTCACTCCTGCGAACACCTGTGCAAACACAAAAATATTTAGATTCATTTACTAAATATTAACTACATTGGATGACAAGATTAACTACTAACATTAAATTTAATTACTGAAATAAAATTACCTGTGTGTATGGAAAAAAATGGGCGTGCACACATACACGCGAGCGTGTCATTAGGGGCACATGCGCGCTCCTATTTTCCACTTTGGAAATTTTGCATGGAGGCTTTCCGCTGTCGGAGTCGGAGCACGTGTGCGCATCCAATGGTGTGTGCATGTTCTTGTTTTTTTTCCGCTCCCACGCTCCCATTGCATCATAATTGGGTACCATCTTCTTGCGGGCGTCCAGGTAGGGGAAGCTCTAAGCGCGAAGGTAATATATATTCATATGAGAGTGGTTATGATTGTTATGTTCCTGCTCACTTCCAGAATATTTTGGACGATTAGGAAGATTAAATGTTTATTCAACAACTGGTAAGACAATGGGATCAAGTTCGTAGAAGGAATTATTGGAGAGTCAAAACATGTTGGCTCAGGTACTCATGCAGTCTCAGAACTCTGGCAGAGACACCAAATCCCAACCTTCTCCTTCTTCATCTCTGACCATTAATTCCTCCTCCTCTCTGAGTCCCTCGTTGATCTCCAAACCGACCCAGAATTTGGAGATTCAAGATGAAAAGGAGTCTCTCATGACTCAAAACAAAATGAACATTGCATGTATGAGTGGTTATAATAGAAAGAAGTTCGATCATAGTTGATAGTTGGAGCTCTCCTCCTTCAAAAAAATAGAGCCGCTTCCTGTCAAAAAAACTTTGGACACTACTTCTAGTTCTGGAAACTTCTGGTGTCCCATTCTAGAAGAGAAGCCCGAAGATGATGAAGCTACCCACAATTCCAATTAATCTCTGTGTTTTATCATTTTCCAATTTTTTGTTGCTATTAGTAGTCAAGGAAGTCCAGATACAGAGAATTATAGCCATTTTTGTTTAATTTTCAGGCCCACTGAGGCTATTTTGATGAACTGTTTAGTTATGGAGATATACTCAGGCATAAGCATGCATAGCAATTTTTTGGTCTTCCATGCATAGAAGATGAACGTTGACATGCTTAGGATGATACTCCATGCATGGGTGATGCATCTTTGTTTATATCTTAGCAATCATATGTATATGAGAAACCATGATAGGCTAGTGAACTTCATGATCCTCTTGTGCATGTACTGCTTATTTTTTGTACTATAATATAATTTCATTATGGAGCTTACAAGAAATAACAATAAAAAATGATTTAATGGATGATTTTAATCTTAACAAAAAAAAAGAAATCATTGTATTTGATACTTCTATTGAGAAATCAAATTACACATTTAAAGATTTTATGTTGATATTTGATACTTTCACATTTCATATTTCTTCATGATTTATGGATCATGATTCATAATTCTAAATTCAATGATTCATTAAACAATGAACATTCACATTGAAGTCTTCATCCAAAATTGTCAAATATGGTCCTACCTGTGATTTGCTTGAAGTTCATTGTGGAAACATTGCAATTTGCTTGAAGTCCACCAAGCCCATTCCATCGTTCCCATTCCACTATGGAAAGCACACTCGTTGTTGTATGCAATTGAAACATTGGTTGTCCACCACTAAATAATGTTGAATAATGAGTATCCATTGATTGGAGTGTCAACTATTTGTTAGTTTCATGGGAAATGCAACATTGAAATGGTTTGAGGGTATTTGTTTAAGTGAAAAGGATCATGTTTAGGGTTGTGGTGAGGGTCTGCGTTTAATTTTTAATTAAATTATCACATAATTTAACCATAGCGTCATCGAATTTTGAAATGCTTTAGTCAATTGTACCCTTGGCATACCCAAACATGGGGTACGCCATACCTTTCTTACCATAAGTACCTCTTTTTTTAGTTGGCATCTCTAGTAAATAAAAACAACGACAAAGAATCTCCTTGAATCTAGGAATTTTAGAAATTGACCTTTACTCCATAAATGTGGAGAGAATAACACCCTATTAATGTTTTTCAAACACCTATCAACACTTATTGACGTAAAAATTTAATAAGATAACCACTCTCAACACCAAAGTTTGATCTCTATAATCATTCTCAATGTTTTATATAAAAAACTCCATTTACACTAAAGTACAGTCAACCTCAAATATGTTGCTTGTTCTCTGTTAACCTCTTCCACAACATTCATACAATGGGAAATATCAATCACTCCCCAATTCTTATTCTTGCATAGTGATTCCCTCTCATTAAAAATAATTCTTCTCTCAACACACGTTACACAAAATATTGCATTGAATAATACTCTCATACCTCTACTTCCAATACTCAAAAGATATCGGTGTATTTATCTTATCTCTGCAACTCTCTAGTTCATAGTGCCTCACATCTTGAGAGCTGTGAAGTTTTTCATATCTTTGTACATGTTTACATCTTTTCTTTGGATTTCGTATCCTGATTTCCTTCCAGATTCACTTTACACTTGTCTATAAATGATAGATTGACCATAGTCTCTGGTGAACATTTCATACCAGTGAATTGCCATGTGACCTCTAAAAATACATGGATAAGGCTATGAAAATAGAGAATTTCCTCTTAAGAGTTAGCTTATCTTTTTAGGATTTGGAATCACTTGATAATTTTTCCAAAATCTAGTTGAAGTTGTTGGAATTGCAATTATAAGTTATTGGATTGGCATTATGGAGTATCCTATAGGTAAATTGAGGGTGCTAAATCCATTTCTATAATCATAATTGCAATTTGAATAATAGAAATCATGATTTCAACAAAAATATCATTTCCAATAAAAATTACCAAAACATTAGGTAAGAGTGACCAACGTCAGTATGTTAGTTTGATTGAGACTTGAGAGTGACCAACATTCCAAGCCTTGATCCCTAAAAGTTCCAAACCTAGTTCTTTCAATGATTTTAGGCCTATATCATTATGCAATCTGGATTTTAAAATCATATCTAAGACTATTGCAAATAGAATAAAGCCTATTCTATGAAAGTTCATATCAAAAAAACTGTTTGTTTTTTTAAACAATTGTCAGATTTTGGATGCCATTAGTGTAGCACATGAGTGTCTCCATAGTGTAAAGGTTAGAAAACAAAAGTCTTTGGTGTTAAAACTAGATCTGGTGAAGGCTTATGACTGGGTTAGTTGGTATTTTCTTATACTTGTTCTGCTACAAATTAGTCTCAATCTTGAAGCAACAAATTGGATTATGAGTTGTGTTTGTTCTGCAAATTTTGTTGTTCTTGTGAATGGGAACCTACCAAATTATTCCATAGATCAAGAGGCCTTAAACAAGATTTTCCATTGTCCCTCTTCTTTTCCTCCTAATTGTTGAAGGCTTGTGTTACATAAATAATAATAATAATAATAATAATAATATTATTATTATTATTATTATTAAATACATAATACATAAATAATATATAGATTAATAATCAACTAATAATTACTATTACCATAAGAGGGCACGACTCCTCCCAATAGGTGCCTAAGCCATATTTAAAGGAAGGATTTCAATTGTAAAATATCTTCAAATCATTTTGTTCAATATGTATTATTTACTATGAAGATGGATATCTTATTTATCTGGATATGGATTCTTCCATAACACAAGGATTCAATGTTATAGTGGTATGAGAGCCCCTTCTTGGGATTGATTTTGGGCCTTTGGCCATCAATTTTAGTTCATAAAAAAAAAGGTAAAAAAGAAGAAGATAAAAATATCCCATAAAGAGGGGAAAGAAGAAAGAAGGAAAAAACAACATATGGTTTATAAAACAAACGTTGGTTTTATAAACCACACAAGGTTTTATTAATCCCTAATTCCCCATGTTCACCCCAAAAAACAAACTATATATATGTATATTATTATTATTATTATTTATAAAATAATAATAATAATGATCAATAATTTTTAATAGTTAATTGAATTTATTACTAATTATATATTAAACTCTTACATTAACCATGAAGTCATTTAAATAAGAATTGGATGAGATCTTCGATCGATTTATGAGGAAAATGGAAGAAGTACTTGATCGTAAGGAACAATTGAATGAAAAAGTTGCTGACAAGACCTTCAATGAAATAAACCAATAAAGAGAACTAGAGGCCTCCCAAGATGAAGACTTGGAAATTAAATCCCAATCCAATTTTCAAATCTTGCAAGAAAAAACATGGTAAAGAAATTGAAAGTGATGGAATTGATGTATTGGAAATTAAATTGAATAACACGGTCAGTTCCATATCACCATCCAGTTTTCATGTCAATAAAGATGAAAATTTTCCCACAGGTGTAATGGAAAAATCACTTGCACAATGTTCTCAACCACTTTTGTTAGATAAATCTAAAGATATGATTTATGGAGTTAAAATCCGTGGAAGTAGTCAATACCTACTTGAACAAGATGAAATAATTTATGATCATTCTACAAACACAAGTGTAGATAGTTATGAAAAGTGGTTCTCTTTTTAATTGTTGGTTACATTCCAAATAATGTTGAATATAGTCATCCCATTTTTATTGAACAACATGACACAATAGTTATCGCATCCACATGTTTAGGAATTGCAAAAAGTGGAAGTGAAGATCGACAATTATTCATAAATGTAAATCCAAAAGACGACTGGAAAATAAATAAGTACAAGTTGTATTGTTTGAAAAACTCACCACTTAAGCAAAAAGTATCACAACAAAAGTTCCATAATCATGTACATAGAACTAAATTGATCCAAGATTGCAGTGTTCGATTTATCACTTCAAACACAACCCATAATAAGAGAGCATCAACACTCTCAACTTTGAGGGAAAAGATGCCCTTAAGGGAAAGACAATGTTACATAAATAATAATAATAAATAAATAAATAAATAATAAATAAACAATATATAAATTTATAATCAACTAATAATTACTATTATCATAAGAGGAGACGACTCCTCCCAATAGGTTCCTAAGCCATATTTAAAGGCATAGTTTCAATTGTAAAATATCATCAAATCATTTTATTCAATATGTATTATTTACTATGCAGATATATCTCTTCTTTATTCAGATACAGATTCTTCCATAACACACGGATTCGGTGTTACCGCTTGATCATATTGATGGAGAAAGAAAAGATGCAAGGGAGATTGACAAGTTTCTTCTATCATTAGGATCACTCGTTTACTTTTTGTAGATGGTGTTTTACTATATGGAAAATGCTCTTTGGATGAATGACTAGTGTATACGGATATATTGGATTTATTTTGTGAGGCTACATGTATGGTTGCTAGTGAATTGATGTTTGACTTTCTAGAAAATGGTATTGGTGAGGAAAAAGTTAGCTCAAATTGGACAATTGTTTCCTTTCCAAATTGGTAATCTTAATTCTAAAACGAAACATCTTGACTACACGTTGAAGCCTAATAATTACTTAGCAAAGGACTGGTTATGGATGTTGAAAAAGGTATAAAAAATAATCGGGAATTGGTATTATAGGTGGGTTTGGTTAGTTGGGGGATTAATACTTGTGAAGGTTGTATTGGAAAGTATCTCATTTTATTGGTTACCCCTATCGAAGATCCCAACATTGATTTTGGATAATATTAGGATAAAATTCTTTAGTTTCTCATGGACTAGGATTAAACATAAGGAATATGTTCATTTGGTCATTTGGGAAAGGTTTGACGGGCCCAAGAAACCTAGGGGTTGGGATATCAAAAATATATTTTATCTTGGGAAAGATTTAGATGTAAAAAGATTATGGAGGAGATTATTCTGTACTATCCTATGGAGTAGGGTGATCAAATATAAATATTTGAAATATTGGTCAATAATAGAATGGATAAGATAAAATGGAGATAAAAGGGGGCTTCAAATTGATGGAATTGTTTGGGAAGTTCATATCATATATTAAGTGGCTAGTTGGTTTGGAAACCTAGGAATGGTCAATCAATTAGATTTGGAGAGAATTCCTATATTGGGGTGTTGGATGTTACAAATTATCTATTGATATGGTTAGTACTCTTCGGTCAAAAGGTATACAAAATTTATCTCAAGTGGGTATTTTTGAAGTTGAGATTAGGGGATGTCAAAAATTGGAAATGGTTGTTGATTTGGAGCTACAAGAGGATAATAAAGATGAATGTAATAACTTTATAACTAGTTTTTAGAGAGGAGGTATCCATCTTTCAGAAGTTGAAGATACTATTGTCTAGACTTCAAATGAGAATGAAAGGAAAGGAAACATCAAAGCTTGCATATGATGCAATTTCATTTTGGACCTTCGAAGTAGATCATAAATGGTGGATTTCATCTCTTTGGAAATTGAATGTTCCTTTAAAAATAGCACTATTTTGTTCAGATATTTGTAATTCAAATAACTTATGTAAAGTATAGATTCCAATTTGGTATTTGATTTGCAAAACCTAATTAAAATATTTTCTCTAGAAAGGTTTGTTTTTGCTCTAGTATAGATATGGAAGACTCTTATGTACTTAACCTTTTTTTGTAGTTTTCTGGCATCGTCAAGTGGTATATTGAATTAGCCTTACATGTTATTGATATAGTTAAAGATAGAGTTGAAAGTTATGTTATTTCTCTAGCAAGAGTTTATGATATGTTTTTTGGGGGTCATGGATGACATAAACAATTATCAACAATTTCCAACACTGAAGGTTGCAATGAACTCTCCTGTTATTTATATTTTGATAATATAAGTATAAATTGTTTCCAATAATAAACAAACTATTTAAAATATAAAAATATTTTTTCCTAAAGTATAATAAACTTTTATCAAATTTATTTGAACTTTAACTATCAATTGTAAATCTAAACATTCACAACGTGGAACAATGAAACCAGAAATAAAGAACAATTGTGCTTGCCTTCTTACCATTTTTGTTCATTTATATAATACTTAACATAGACAATTCAATACTCACAATTATTTTCTCATTTAAAGCACTATTAGAAATTACATATTTAATTGAGCATCACAAATTATTTTATTTCTTATGTGTGTGGAGATGGGTAGTTGCTTTATCAGATTGTTGATCTAAATTAAATTATTATTAGAAATTACACATTTAATCGAGCATCACAAATTATGTGTCTCTTATGTGTGTGGATGGGTAGTTGTTTTATCAAATTGTCCAACTTGAAAAGTGAAAAAATTAATATAATTGTGATTGTTCTTTTCAACCCTCCTACAAACTTAAAAATTGTGTATCTTATTTCATGTAGTGTTCATCACAAACTTAAAAATTGTGTATCTTATTTCATGTAGTGTTCATCATGTAACAAAATTTAATTTATTCTAAATTTATTTTAAGTTACAATATATAATTCTTCATGTAATAATTTATTTTTATTACATATAATATTGATTTCCAATTTTTTTTAGATCTAGATATTGGAGATGTTGGATCCGGATCTTTAGATTAAGATGTTGGAGATGATCAACCCATGTTTTATTATAGATGAGGATATCATCAAAGAAGACCATAATGAAATTCCGCAAGTCGGTCCAAAACATTTTATTTATTAAATGGAAGGATCATTAGTGAGGCCAAAGGGCATGACAAAAAATTCATAGTGTCCATCATGTGTGTGGAAAGCCGTTTTAGGGATATCATCCTCATGAGCTCGAATTTGGAAATGCCCAGAACGAAGATCCAACTTGGAGGGAAAATGAGCACCATGAAGCTCATCAACAACATGAATTGGAAACGTATCCTTGATTGTGATTTGATTAAGTGCTCGAAAGTCAATGCAGAGGTGTCATAACCCATCATTTTTTTGGACAAGAAGAACTGGTGAAGAAAATGAACTGGTATTAGGGTGAATACTACCTTGCTTTAGTAAGTCCCAAACGAGCATCTCAATCTCAGTATTTTGGTGAAATGGGTAGCGATAGGGCCTAATGTTGGGAGGGACGCTTCTATAAAGGAGTGTAATATGACAGTCCTCTATTCTTGAAGGTGGAAATCCCATTGGTTCAACAAATACACATGTATATCAATCCAATTTTTTTTGTAGATCCAAGGGAGTAGGGGAGATTGCTGATGGTTGCATCTGAATGGAATGGAGTTGATCAATGATACCATTTGAATTATTCTTAAGGATATTTTCCATGCGACGTGAACTAATGATTCTGAGAGGCCTCGGTCGTAAACCCTTCAATGTGTGTTTTTTCCCATTGATTGAAAAACTACATACAAAGTTCAGCAAAATCCCATAAGATGGGTCCAAGTGTATGTAACCATTGAGTGCCCAAAAACACATCACATCCACTTAAGGGAAAGGAAAACATGTCAAAGCACATGTTATAATCTCCTATAGAGATACACACATTATGACACTTCCCCTTTCAAGGTAAGGTGCCCCCATTGGTAATCATGACTTCAAATCTAGAGCAAGGATGGACAAAACAATTAGCATGTTTGGAGATCTGAGTGTCAATGAATTTATGAGTGCTACTAGAATCAATGAGCCACTTGTAATAGGGAGCTTCTTGAAGAAACCCTTGACCTGCATGGTTTGTGGGGTGGTGACTTCGACTAATGCATGGAGAGATATCTATGGGTGGTCGTCCTAAGAATGAGGGTGAGCAGGCGGATGTTGAATGTCAACCTAATCATCTACTAAATCAAGGGCATCTTCAAAAAATTTAGGTGCAGTTGAAGAATTCACATCCAAGAGATAGATATTTTGGTCAGCACATATATGTCCTCAGGTGAATTTCTCATCACAATTATAACAAATCCATTTTTCTCTACATGCCTGCATCTCGGATTCTAAAAAATGTTTGATAGGAGTGGTTCTAGGAGTTGGCATGATTGGAGGTATTTGGGAAACCATATTTTTGAATGGAACAAAAGTGGATTTGGAGCGTTGTTGAGCTATGATATTGTCCTGCGATAACTTAGCCAACACTAGGGATTCCATCATTATGTCGGGACATAAAAGTTTAACCTCATATCGGATTGCAATATCCTTCAGACCACTGATAAGACAAATCCTATAGAATGCATCAATTGAATCCTCCAGTGTGATTGGCTAGTTTCTCAAATTCCATCTGATACTCTCTCATAGTGCTAGTTTGGCGAAGTTTAGTGAGTTCTCTTGTGAAGTCATTAAAAACACTAGGGCCAAATCCCTACAAAAGGAGTTGGAAAAAATATGTCCATTTTGACTCTTCATGAGACTTGATGTACCAACTGAACCATTGAAGGGATTCGTGTTCCAAATGAAAATATGCAAGTGAGACTTTGTTGACATCAAAAGTGTTATGCAGACTAAAATATTGTTATGCGATGTATATCCCTCCAGTCGGATCATCACCATTGAAGTAAGGAAAATAAAGCTTCAACCCACGGAAATTGGTGGAAGAAGAGAACCCATTATCTGCAGAATACTTTGGCTATCATCTATTGTTCATGGTTGAATGTTGAATATGGAGGCTGAGAATGTTTTCATCCAATTCTTGGAGTTTGGTCTTGAGGGTAGCAATTTCGTCTTCCATTTGTTTGATTTCTCCTGCACGAGTGAAAACCATTACCAGGAATTGTTTTTCTGGGGGTTGGGGAATGGGTAGAAAAAAAACACATTTTTTTCTAGAAAAGAAAAATTTGGAGTTGGGAAAAACTATGATGGGTAATTGGGGTTTGACTAGGTCTTAGACACTTTCTGAGAGACAAGGAAGAAAAAAATAGGGATTTCAGAAGCAGGGTAGAAGAATGGGTGTTAGATTTTTATCATTCAAGCTAGCATTATGATCTTAGGATCTTTAACTGAGAGAATAACATGCACAGCAATAAAACACAAGCACAACACAAGAGACAAGAGACAAGAGACACAAAGAATTTTCCTTGGGAAAACCATAAAGGAGAAACCCCGCAACTTCCTTAGAGATAGAATCAGCACCAAAGGTAAAACCAAAAAACAGTAAGATGATCTCCCAACAGCAGCAATCTCTCTCTCTCTCACTGAGAGAGCTTCTCCTCTCTCACTCATGCGCCCCAATGAGTGAGTGTGTGTGTTATAAATAGAGAGACTCACTCTCTATTTATATTCTTCCATTCACTTGGAACCCACTCCATCATGTCAGCCTCACTTAACAATTACTTACTAGAGCTGACATCTCTAGGAGTATCTAATAACCCTAGTGCCCCACAACTTGTGGGGACTTTGCCTCCTCTGACCAATAGGAGGGTAACACAATGGTGGGGACTATTGCCCCAACTTACAATGACTTACCTAGGTTCGACTTCACTAGGATAGTCTAATAACCCTAGGGCCCCACAACTATGGGGACTTTAACCCTTGAACTATAGGAGGGTTACCCATAATGACTTGACATGACTTGTTTACATTATTGATTCTCCCAATCGAAACATTGGGGCATGACATGACATAATAACATCCCAGAATAAACATCGGGTTACAATAGATAAGAAATACAAGTGAATACATTCCGAAGTTACAATTACATTAACACTCCCTCTTAACTAGGAAGGTATTATCTCGACACAATTTTCATCACTGGTCTTCTTCTCTAGGTCTTCTTGTCATCTGCATCTTCAATTCATCATCATCTTCAAGTCTTCTTTGTCTTCAAGTATTCTTTGTCTTCAAGTCATCTTCGTCTCTGGACCTGGATCATCATCACTTGATCATTTTTGTAGCATCATTCCTGGATCTGGATCATCACTCGATCTAGATCATCTCTGTAGCATCATCTCTGGATCTGGATCATCACTGGATCTGGATCATCTCTACTGTATCATTAATACTGAATCTTCACAGGTGTTATCTCATGATTCTTCTCATCACAGGAAGTTCTACAGATCCAGCTCTTTTTCATGCTGGATGTAGGCCTAGCCACCATGTAGGTCTTCGCCCAGCACTTACATCTGATCATGTAGGAACTAACCTATAATCATATCAGAAAGGCACACCCAGCACTCACATTTGACAATGTGGTAACAAAGCCCACAACCCTATCAGAAAGGCCTAGCACTTACATCTGATCAACCAATGATCAAAGAAAGGCCCAGCACTTACACTTGGCCATGCGAGGAACCAATCCTCCATGCCAAAAGGATCCTGCACTTACATCTGATCAACCAATGATCGAAGAAAGGCACAACACTTATATCTGATCAACACATGATCGAAGCAAGGCTCAGCACTTATATCTAATCAACACATGATCGAAGAAAGGCTCTTCTCTTACATTCGAAACACACAAGGAACCAATCCATCTGCATGTTCGAAAAGACGTGCACTCACATCTGACCTGGTAGGAACCAAATCCTACACCCTCGCCAGAATGGCCCCCAGTCCCAGACTAAGCTACTGGGTAACTGACCAGGTGCCTCCATTCTCTAGGAGAATGGCAGTTTCCCTTACATCTGTCCTACTCGACAGAATGGCTAACACTCACATCTGACATGGGAGGAACCTAATCCTTTAACCATGACAGAATGGCTCAGCCCTTACATCTAACCTACTCATCAGAATGGCTCTCTCAATCCCAGACTGAGTGTTCCTGGTAACTAACCAGGTACCTCCATTCCAAGAATGGAAATTAGCACTCATATCTAACATGGAAGGAACCAAATCCTCTCACCATGACAGAATGGCTCAGCCCTTATATTTGACCTACTCGTCAGAATGGCTATGGATCTCAGCACTCATATCTGACATGGAAGGAACCAATCCTCTCACCATGACAGAATGGCTCAGCCCTTACATCTGACCATGGAAGGAACCAATCCTCTCACCATGTCAGAATGGCTATGGGTCTCATCACTTTTCGTTGGAGGAAACCTCGATCTGGAGAACACCAAGATTCTCCCTAAAGTACTCGAACTTCACCCTAGCCAATGGCTTCGTCAACACATCAGCTATTTGTTCCTCCGTCGCAACATACTGGAGCTTCACTGCTTCCTTCTGCACCATATCCCTGATATAATGATATTTGATCTCGATATACTTCTAATTGTCATGGAACACTGGATTCTCTGACAACTTTACGCAACTCTGGTTGTCACAATGTATACAAGTAGCATCCATCTAGAAATCAAATAAATTAGACAGTAGCTTCCGCATCCATACTACCTCACAATTGGCTGAACAAGCTGCGACATACTCTGCTTCAACTGTACTTAGTGCCACACAGGATTGCTTCCTTCTAAACCAAGAGATCACACCTGATCCCATACTGAAGCAATACTTTGAAGTGTTCTTCTTATCGATGGCACTGCCTGCCCAATCTGAATCAACATAACCTTCCAGGTTAATCTTCTGATTTGTATCATACTTGAGCACATACTCAACTATACCCTTTGCAACCATCACGTGAACATGTCTCAATGTGTTCACAGCAAAGCAAATATCGGGTCTTGTATCAGGTACATCAATGAGCAAATCATCTGATGATACATCGTGGCATCAACCGTCTTTGATGAAGCATCACACAATAGCTTCATGTTCGATGCCATAGGTGTGGTCATGCAGTCCATCATCCTAAACCTATTCAGGATCTCTACTACATACTTCCCTTGTCCACACCTCCATTCCTAGAACGTAGTGCATCAACACATAACAGGAGCATCACTGGTCTTTCGCCTTCAACCTTGAAGCAAGGTTGGAATCTACTTTACTCTCAGTAAATCCTAGAGTCATCAGTAATCTATCCATCCAGTCGTACCATGTCAAACCTTAGGATCTTCTGCAGACACTCCCTCTGAAGCATCATACTTCCTTCGTCTTATGTACTCTATGCATTGAAACATTCTGTATTGGAGTGACACTGGATACCAAGATCCTCTATCTTGAACTTTTTTCAAAAGTTCTTCTCACACCCATCTATGAGCTTGTCATCCTCTATCAACCTTGTAGCAAAGGTTTATATCTTCATCAAGCTCCTCATGTGTGTGTTGTCTTCTGAGCTCATACAAGGTCTTCTTTCATTTGCACACATGATTCTACCTTTCATGTGTCTCAACTCCCACTGGCTGTAATTGTCTCTTCGAATCTTGCCTTGTATCCCACGATGTTTCCATCTACTACATGATGGAACTATGAAATTCCATTCATGTATCGATACTGCATCCTAGACATCATTCTTCTTGAAATGGTCTTCCCTTCTTGGAAGGTTCTGCATCAATGATGTCACTGCATTCATCATATTATTTTTCATTTTGAAATGTCGTCACTTGTTCTTCGGAACAAGTCTCATCCTTCGTTGCTTGTAGGCGATTATGTACATGATATTTCCTACAAGTCAAATGCATTTGTATGGTTAGAAACATTTCATAAGGAATATTCATACTGGCAAGTTCTTATGCATAAATATATGATCATGCAACTACTTTTTCCAATACAACATTCATCCATATCTCACTGAAACTTTTCTAGATGCCTTCCATCTCTACCAGGACAACATTGAGATTGTGCAATAATCCAATATGTCAGCAAAGAGGTTTCATTCTAGATAAGTAGCAATGGAGAGTTGTATAGCACCATGAGCTACTTACCCATTTCATGCATATTAGTAGTATACTGTCGTTATTGCAAACATTCTATCATGCATAATACATCAACTAAATATAAACAAATGCATAACAAAAATAATATCATGAAATGACAATTGAATACTCATCTTTATTTGTTTCGTGGGTAGACTTCTTCTTGAGCCTTCAGCTTCATCATCTTCTTCATTCATAATAGCATCGTTTCTTATCCAAATGCTAGGATGAATAAGAGGTTCTTCAAGAGTTGAGTCCTTCGTATTCCTCATTGCTTGAGGGATCTTCTCTGAATGGTGAGAGCTTGATCTTCTGTTGCTCCCATCTTCTCTTCTCTTCTTATGAATCTGGATTCTTCTTCTTCCCAGAGTCTGCTGAAAATAATCACTTCCTTCTGGCACACATTCCTCGCATGAATGAATTCATGATCCTGGGAGGCCATTCAAGATGGCTATCACTACTTCTGCATTCTCCATTTCTTCTTCTACCGCTTCAAGTTGTTCTTCATTCTGGATCTTTACATTCTTCAACTGTTTTCTCAAAGCCATCTTCTGATTTATGTTCTTATCTTCAAATAGCTTGATCAAGGAATTAAACATATTTGGTGTCTTTAGGGAAGACACTTGTGGTACAAGTTGATCCATTATTGAATCAACAATTATATTTTTGGTCTTGACCAAGTTCTTCTTACGTAAGGCTTTGAGCCTCATCTCCCTCTGGAACTGGAACATCTCTACTTATGTAGGTTTCCAATTCATTTCTTCAGAGATATCATATACTTCCATGCTTGGAATTTGTCAAATTCCCCAAGCTTGTCATCAAGCTGATGTGATAGATCCCTTTGAAATGAGAACCTCAAATGAAAATAGCAAAAGATTAGATCTTACCGATTTGAGGTGTCCGTCCTAGTTCCGGAGCTAGCTAATCTAGGGTTTGTCAGAAAAACCCTAATTTTAAAAACATGGAATCTTTTAGATATGATTGGATAGAAAGATATATCTCTTCAAATGGAGCTGTCCAATGTACTCCTTTTCTAAAAACAGTGGAGGGAAGCTCCCGGAACAGGAAGCCCTAGTTTTCCAATTTCTCCTGCAGAAATGTCTGTTACTATTTCTACGGTATCTCTAAAATTAATTCTCCTCTATGTCTGAACTTTCTCACTCAGCTAAGCTTGCATGTCCCTGATACAAAACCATAGGTTTCATCAGTATTGGTTTCACCAATTGGAATTTATGATCCTTTTCCCAAGGTGACTTGTTACAGGACTATTCAGAATAGCAAAGTTGTACGGACTTCCACGTGTCACTGGTTCATCTTCTGAGTCTAAAACTCAGACCACCAAAATTAAATTCCATGTCCTTTCTGGAATATCTTAAGGAATTTCATTTGGACCTCTATATCCCAATATATAGCAATTCTCCCCAGGTGTCCTATTTAGGGATGAATTCTGGAAGAGGCTGGAACCCTAAGTTGGAGGGATCATATCTCCCAGAATATAGCTAATATGAGGCGGAATTTTTGACACAGTGTGAATCAGGATTTTATCTTCAGCCTTTGCAATTTTAAGCTCTTGATCCTTTTCCAATCGCAGGATATAGTGAATGTACCAAAACTTAGCAGTTTTAGTATTTACGGTTTTTCTAGCTCGGGGTCAAACTAAGGTTTGACTTTCTCAGAGTTTCACCCAACCAGAAAACTTGATCCAAGTCTCTAAACTTCAGTTTTAAGGAGGGGAGAAATCCTATGCCAAGCTCACTCAAAAATTCCTCTTCTGCAAGAAGCCCTAATTTCCCGCACCAAAACTGAAAATGTTCGGAATCAAATTCTGCTTCGATAGAAAGATGCGCCCTTCAATGGAGAGTCAGCCTAGCATACTTTTGCTGATGGATTGTGGAAAGAGACCCAAAAATTAAGAAGCCCTAGATTCTGCAGCTGCACAATGTCTTCTTCTCAGGTTAGCTCTAATACCATGTTAGATTTTTATCATTCAAGATAGCATTATGATCTTAGGATCTTTAACTAAGAGAATAACATGCACAGCAATAAAACACAAGCACAACACAAGAGAAAAGAGACACAAAGAATTTTCCTTGGGGAAACCATAAAGGAGAAAACCCCGCAAATTCCTTAGAGATAGAATCAGCACCAAAGGTAAAACCGGAAAACAGTAAGATGATCTCCCGACAGCAGCAGTCTCTCTCTCTCACACTAAGAGAGCTTCTCCTCTCTCACTCATGCGCCCCAATGAGTGAGAGTGTGTGTTATAAATAGAGAGACTCACTCTCTATTTATATTCTTTCTTTCACTTGGAATACAGTCCATCATGTCGGCCTCACTTAACAATTACTTACTAGAGCCGACATCTCTAGGAGTGTCTAATAGCCCTAGTGCCCCACAACTTGTGGGGACTTTGCCTCCTCCGACCAATAGGAGGGTAACACAACGGTGGGGACTATTTCCCTGACTTACAATGACTCACCTAGGGTATACTTCACTAGGATATTCTAATAACCCTAGGGCCCCACAACTGTGGGGACTTTAACCCTTAAACAATAGGAGGGTTACCCATAATGACTTGACATGACTTGTTTACATTATTGATTCTCCTGATTGGAACATCGGGGCATGACATGACATAAGAACATCCCGGAATAAACATCGGGTTACAATAGATAAGAAATACAAGTGAATACATTCCAAAGTTACAATTACATTAACAATGGGAAATTTTTTCAAAGAGGGACAAGGAAGTAGAAATAGGAAATGAACACTGTGGAAAAATTTGAAGGTGATTGGGTGAGAATCGAAGAAGTTATGGAAAACCCTAAAAATAGACAAATGTGGGATTTATGGCTTCAAAAAGTGGAATTTGGGATATGGTCCTCAAGGAAGGAAATATGAAGAATGGAACTACGGGGGTTCCAGTGAATTTCCAAGGGAATTAGAGCTAAATCAAAGAAGATATGGGGAAAAAATAGTATTTTATACTTCTTTTTTTCAGTGGAATTGATCTGTGACGGCTTTGGACATATGAAATCTTCTATTTATCAACTGGAAATAGGTATGGACCCCAGGTATTTTCATATTCCTAAAGGTTCATGGGATTCAATCAACCACCAATGTTGTCTAACGACTTGTGTATTGGGGCAATACCCCTCACTCCACGGCCCAGGTAAAACTGATAATCTCTTTGCACAAATGATAGCTCTTAGTTTACCTCATGGGTGGGAACTAGTCAATCAAGTAGGGGTCATTTCCATTTTCGTTGGAACTTCCTCTCAATGGAAAACTACTTCGGGGTTCCCGTGGTACTCCTCACAATGCATTTTAGGGATATTCCTAGGTATTTCCCACAGTTAAGCGAATAGGGTTTATTCCCTGATCCAAACTTGCAATTGAAATGAACAATATGGGTGCAAAGAAGAAGAACTACTACAATAATCACATCGCCAGGAATCCACTATGAAAAAAATTTGGTAGTATTTCCACCCAGCGAGCCCAGGAAAGTGTTATGATACCAGACGAGAGAAACCTCCTACAATAAATAATGAAAATGCACAATATAACAAAAATAACAGAACATAGAATGAATTCATTGATCGTGGGCCACCTTGAGGGGGGAACCTTCTTTGATCAAGCTCAATACAAATAACTCATAGATTCCTTCATTGGCCTCAACACGTACTTATATACTAGGTCTAATATAAAAAAAACTATTACTCACCATGAATGTGGGATAAACACGTACTTATACGCTAAGTCTAATCTAAACAACTATTACTCCCCATGAATGTGGCATAATACAATATACTCATGGGACAACTTACAAAGCATATGCATCCAACAACAATATACTAACAAAGTAAAGAGAAGGGTTGACATGGGTTCCTAACATATTTCTTCATGAGTCATGCCTCCACTTAAACAATTGATATGAATGATTCATAACACAAGGCTCCATTGCATATCCAAGTTGTTAGAAAGTTGGAATATTCCTCATTTTGGAAACTTGAAGTAGTTGATGACAATGTACGATGGATTTTTAGGAGATAGTCATATTACAAACCTAGTTACGATTTTGATTGCAATCCAACATTGTTCCAACTAGATGGGTAGGATAGGATTATTATTTACAAAAGTAAAACATATGTGCGTGGATTTCTTTGGCATAGCTGTTTTGCATATGTTTTTTTTCCAAAGCAAAACATTCACAAGTTTATATTATAAAACCATATTGTTCAAAGACCACTAGGAAATACATGAGCGAGTATGTGATTACTCAACTAATATAAGCAAAATAAGCAGTAGAAATATATTTGTTTATAACCCAAAATAATTCCCATTCATCAATAGTATTTCCAAAAGAAACTTCTATTGTGTACATGGAAAAAATAGTTGCATTAAAAAAAATAACACGGACATTAACAGCTGGAGCTAGGAGTCAAAAATAACTCAAACCCAGAGATGTGGGAACACCAAGAATATTTTCCTATTTCTCCAAAGTCATAGTTGGAATAAGTAGACCAAGTTTGGAGAGATGAACCGTCGCGTGATTGCGCTCTCTAAAAATGTGAATATAGTTGATCATTTTTAAGTTGGGACTAATCCTAATAATATCCTCGAATAATGGAAGCAAGTATATCTTCCTAGGAGGCTTCCTAAGCTTCAGATTGTCAAATACAAGTTTGGAATCACCAAAATATGTATGCCCAAAATACTGCGGGAGAGAGAAAGAATCAATAAAAGTTTGACTGAGGCCAATTTGTCATAGTTATTGGTAGATTCACCAATCCCAACAACAAATTTGTACAAATGATCATCAGTAGAAAATATAAGACCACAAGTACCACCAAACCTCAACCGGCCTTGGGAAGCACCATCCACATATGCCCAAGAGTAGGATTTATTATTGATTTCTTACTTGATGACTCTTGAAGGCTTGATAAGATCAACTTGAGGGAAAAAGTTGAAAATTCCAAAACATTTATCAGCATCAACCTAAGGAGGGACTATAACATCATCAAATATTGCTTTATTTCTGGCAATCCAAACACCCCAAATTATAAAAGCCGAAAGAGATACAAATTTATGAAATAAAACAGTATTTATCCATGAATTCAAGGCTTGCTGAATTCCTAATCCATTCCATAAAAGGGGTACACCAGTGAGCAGTGCAAGATATCTCCAAATTTCCAACATGTATGGGAATAGAATGAAGAGATGAGTGATAGTTTTAGCGATTGAAAAACACAATGGACATATGTTGGGACTACATTTAAATATGTGAACCAATTCATCCTATACAGGGACCTTGCCCTCAAGAATGAGCCAAAAAAATATCTTGAGCTTATATGGGTAGTTTAGATGCCAAATAATCCTGCACCACCATCTAGAAAGAGGTTAATCCTCCTCCTCTTTGAGTGCCAAATAACCCTATTTGGGAACATAATTGACACCACTGGCATTCTTAATCCAAAGAAGTTCATCTTCCTCGTCACTAAGAAAATCATTGCTAGCAGATAGAGGCTGGATATATATGACCTAGAGAGGTGTCTCCAAATCATTTTAGGCTAAATCATCAGCAGATAGCCAATATTGGTTGATAAAATTGTTAAAGTCATAAAGTTGTGCCTAATGAAGAAAACAATATCCACGATCAATCAAGGATATAATCATATTGTCCGAGAATCTATGAAAGTCAACACAATGAATCTAGAGATATTGACTGATCTTAACTTTCTTGTCATTGCCAATTTTCCATGAGATCCAATCGCTAATGAGCCCAAATGCAAAAATAATTGCTTTGCATATGGAGGAAATATTCTTCAGGGACTTATCCTTTGACTTGAACCATTCTTCAATGGTGAGAGGCATAATATATTTTTGATAAATAACTTGTACCTAGAGACACTCACCCTTAAGAATTTTCCAAACACATTTGGTTGCTAATGCTTTGGAAAAACATGAGAGATCTTTAATGCCCCAACCACCAAGATCCTTAGGCAAAGATACCCTTTTCCACTGTTGGAATATATTATATTCCTTGGAAGGTAATAATGTCTTTCTATTATGTCAGAAGTTATCTATAATATTATGTAAAAGAGTAATACATTTAACCCATAGTTATATGGTGGTGTATTTATTTGTGTAGAGTATTTGTCCATGGTATTGTATTAAGAGATGTTATTTTGGAGAATTATATTATCCCACATGCAATATGTGAGAGTAATTCCTCCTCATCTCTTAGTATATAATAGGGTCAAGTGAGTCTCTACATATCATGTATTCTTGATGTAGCAGTGGTACTATTGTGACACTGTTGTACATCATCTATATTCTTTGGTGTATTTTTGCTTTGCTCTCTTGTAAGATTGGAGAAGACAATCTGGATATAATAGAATACTACCTTCCCGTGGATGTAACCCATTAGGGTGAACCACGTATATCGGCATTCTCTTGTCCTTTTCTTTTCCTGTTTGTATCTTTTATGATATGTTGTTGGTTGCTTAGATAGGTTAACTAATTTAGCTCGACTCTACTATTCTAACATCCATGACAGAGCTTCCTGATTCTGTAACGTTGCAAGTAACTTTACTTGAAAATAATTAAAAATTGATTATAGTATAATAATGAAATCATTGTATAATGTTGTAACAATGTAATTAACTTTATAAAATAATAATAATAATTAAAAATTGAAGATATATTAATGAAATGAAATTAACATTTTAAGGAAAATAATTATACATAAAAAAATTGGATCCCTTAATTTTACAATTTATCTATGCTATTCTACTATGTCCTTACCTGAAATTCCATTCAATTATAACACATATTTGGGATTCGATATATCTATGTGTGCCTAGGATCTCCTTTTCTCGATCGCTCATTCTATTTCTCTTACATTGCTTTATTATGTTTCCACTCTAAAACTTTGTTGCTCTGCTCTGCATTAGCATGAAAGCCGTGAATAGACGCCCTCATGCTCTTATGTTTCTGTTCCCCGCTCAAGGTCCCATTTAGACCATGATGCATCTCTCTAAATTATTATATGCACTAGGCTTATATATCACCCTCGTCAATACTGATTACATACAAGAATGCCTCCTCACATCTGTATCAGTGGACTCCGTTAAATATTGTCCCAAATTTAGATTTGAAACTCTTCCAGATGGATTACCCCCTGATTTTGGTCGGACCTTGAAACTAGTTGAGTTATGTTGGTCCTTCCTTGATAATGGCCCTTTGCATTTTGTGAAGATAATTGATAGGTTGAAACATTCACAACCAAATGTTCCTCCAGATACATGTATTATCTCAGATGGGGTTGTTTCATTTCCACATAAAACCGTGAGGAAGCTGGGAATTCTGAGAGTATCCTTTTGTATGGACAGTGCTTACTGCTTATACGCTTATTTCTTTTCCCTCTTTTGGTTGGAAAATTCATATTCATGGCAAAGGTATATTAGAACAACTTGAGTTTCCTTAACCCGTTTAGGACATGTATTTTTTTAAGGGGTTATTGGTTTAAATTGGAAGACATTAGGGTATGTATTTTTTTATAGACTATTAAATATCTACATAGAAAGATCCCTTATCTACAAGCAGAAAATATCATACATCAAATTGGTGTATAACTTGACTGTAACCTTAAAATAGATTATTATAATTATTATTAATGTTGGCAGAATTTTTTTTAAAAGATTTTCTTCAAAATCAAATAACAACAAATTCTCGACAAGCTTTGGGTTTTTAGAACTATGCCAAAAAGAGACCTCCATTTCTTAAACACCTATCTTTGATTGACACTGCATGATCCTGGTCTTTCAGTGCACAATGTAAGAAAGAACCATGGAAGCCAAGAGATATACCTGCGATAGTTGGCCATGGTTCTGTGAAGTTCCTAATAAAAATTCAGTTTCCTTTGAATCATTTTTCCTCAGTGAATTACTTCTCTGTAAACCGTTAAGAAACATTCACATTGATATTGGTATAAACATAGAAATTATTATTCACAATTGGAGGAACTTTAGATATCAAGCTTGGAATTTCAATAGGATACCTTTGGCACTAGATACCATTGAATAATATGATGATACACATCAAGAGAAAATGAATATTGACAATGACATGGATGAGTGGGAGGTTTTATCTCGTCTTGTTCCTCCTAATATTTTTCAAGTGTCAAACATTGAAACTCTTGGTCGCAGAGACTTTGACTTGATCCACACTTGAATAGTACTACATGTTCAAATAACAATTTAGAAGACCTAACAGATTTCATAAAAAAATCCACGTTCAATAGGATCCATACCAGATCTCTCCCATTCTAGTTCGACTTCTCCATCCTCATTTTCCAATAAGCAACGTCGTTGTTTCGAAACTGTTATTGAACATTTCAATGAACGACTAAATGGAGACCCACTCAAGATGATCATTCAAGGAACTAGAGGAACTGGAAAGTATTACCTTATACATTGTATCTCTTAATAATTTTCAATGCATTCAAGAAATGGAAAAATCCCTCTACTATTGCTAGCACCTACTGGAGTAGCTTCCTTCAACATACGAGCTAAAACAATTCACTTGACCCTCAGAAATCCTATTAAAGACTTCAAAGGTTTACATGGTCAAGAACTTTCTATATTTCAGGAAGAATTGCAAGATGTTACACACATTTTAATTGGTGAAATGAGTTTCATTGGGCCAAGGTTGTTCATACAAATTGATTCACATCTACATGAAGCATTTCCAAAAAAAAAAAAAAAAATCAGTTCCATTTGGTGGAAGATCATTGATTCTTGTTGGAGACCTTGGGAAGTTGCCTCCTGTCAAAGATAAACCATTGTACGTAGGAAACACAACTGGTAAGGTTTTATGGAAATCTTTAAGAGAGGTTGTTACATTGGACACAATATTCTGTCAACAAGGGACAGATCTAAATCAAGTCAATTTTAAAAGGTTGCTAACAAACATAAGAAATGCAAAACCAACAGTGGATGATTGGAATATTTAAATGTCACGAACAGATTCAGCTATGGACTCTATTGAAATTAATACTTTCAATTCATAAATCCATTTGTTTCCAATGAACACCTTGGTAAATGTACATAATGGATGCATGCTAAAATCACTTGGAATTCCTATAGCACGTTGCATTGTTGAAATATGAAGAATAAATACATTAATGATGTTGATGATGAGAAAATTCAACAGGAAGTCATTTTATGTCTTGGTGAACGAGACATGTTGACATGTAACTTGTGGGTAGAAGTAGGGTTTGTAAATGGAGCACTTAGGACAGTTCAAAACATATTTTTCTTTGAAGGATATAAACCACCACAACTACCAATGTATGTTACTGTCTCTTTTGATGATTACATTGGTTTTCCATGGGACATCAAATATCCAAATATTGTACCAATTGCACCTGTTTGTAGAGGAAATCACAAGCAGGTCCCATTGCATATGGCTTGGTCTCTCACCATACACAAATCACAAGGTTTGACTTTACAAAGGGAAACAATTGATATCGATAATGCAGAGAGGCAAGGTTTAACTTTCACAACAATTTAAAGATTCAAATGAATCGATGGTGTTAGAAAATTAATCCATCATTAGTATCTTAGTTACACTAATTAGTCAATTTTATTTCTTTTTAAGCTTTAATACATTATGAGGTGGACTAGGGGTGCTTAGTTGGACATATGTTAAGTCATAATGGGCCTTTCTCACCCACATGAGAATTCCAGCTTAGTCAATAGCCACATATACACCCTCATCATTTATGGTGCACTCCCATTCATTGAATGTGGATAGGCAAGTTGACTTGGAGCGCTAGAGTGGGATTTTGGCCAAATTTGGCTTGATTTGGTGCATTAAATGTTGCTTTGAGACTCTAAACCACCCATATTTCCACACCTATGCTGTCCAAGGTGTAATAATTGACCCACAACAAATCAGCCATGTCAAATGAACAATTCGTGGCAGTTTGGGGTGATTTGGGACATGATTGGCCCACCTAGGGGGGTTTGATGCCATTTTGGAAATTTTGACTTGTATGCTCACAATTGGCTTCCAAAGCCTCACAAAAATCCTATGATCTATTATATACCTGATAATAACAAGTTTCATGGTTAGACAGTATGAAATTATCTTATTTATGTTCACATTGTGTGTGTAATTTATCTGTAATTTGATGGTTTTTGTTGATTCTTGCACCCAAATTTGATTTGTGAGCTTCACTAATGCTCCTAGATTTTGGTTTGAATTACTCACTTGGTGGTTTTAATTCCTCACATGGTATCAGATCCTGTTGGATATTTTTGAGTTGCAGGTCAATTCATACTGATTTGGGCTGCATTTTTAGTGGAGTTCTAGATAAAAATCAAAATTGTGTTGCAGAACATTTAGTAATTTCTTCATCCTCAGAGCAGGAGGAAATGGAGGCTACCCACATCATGCTAACACCCTTCAATTTTTTTGATTGGAAGGAAGATATGGTGATTCAACTGAAAGCTAAGGGGATTTTCAGAGTTACCATGGGCACTGAAGTGGAACCAAATTCTACAGTTGAGAAAGCCAAGTATTTCAACAAATTGGATGAGGCATATGGATTGTTGTTCCTGAGCATCTCAAGAGAGATTATGTTCCACCTTGACAGTTTGACATCACCAAAAGAGGTTTGGGAAAAAATAGAATCTCTATTTGGAAAAACTGATGAGCTACGTGGTCACCAGCTTGAGAATGAGCTTATCAGCTTGAGCCCAGCACACTATGATACAATCCAGGACTTCTTCACCAAGTTCAAATCACTTGTGTTGTAGTTAAAACAATGAGGGATTAAGAAGAAGGAATATCAATTGATATTGTCTATACTTTAGAAGTTGAGGCTAGAGTTCTCTGTTTTTGTGAGTACATTCCACTACGACAAGTTAACACTTCGAAACTAGCAAATGCCCAGTTTGGAAAAATTTATGGAGACACTCACGTAAGAGCAAGATAAATTTGTCCAAATGGGCACCATCAAGACTGAGGATCAAGCTCTAGCAGTGGGGGTTTTGAATTCCTCAAATGGCAAGCTCAAGTCCAAGAATTTGAAGCTGCCAGAGAAGAAGAAAAACCCAAATCCAGTGATGCAAGTTTGAATCCTTCCAAGGAGAAGGACAAGAAGGGAAAAGAGAAGTCCAAATGCACCTTTTTACACAAGGGATGGAATCTAGAGATATCATGCATGAAAAATACCATTGACACCATGGCACAACTGTTGGAGAAGAACAACATTCCAGTCCCTGACTTCGTAAGGAATACGGATGGCAACTCCAGTTCAAATGAGAGCAAGGAGAAATGTCATGCTTTGGTGGTAGGTACTTCTAATTGTTCATCTTTTGTCATTGATTATGGGGCTTCTAGACATATGGTAGTCAAGAGAAGAGAGATCTCTTCTCCTCCATGAGTTCGGATGCTGGCCCAATAGTTCGAATGGAGGATGATTCAGAACTCCAAACCAAGGGGATTGGGAGGATTGATTTAGAGCATGGCTTATTTAGTGAGGTATTGTATGTACCAGATATTACAACAAATTTTTTGTCAGTATATCAGATGACCCATATAGGAGAGCCAAAGAGAGTGATCTTCACTCTTGACATGGTAGAGATTTCTGAAATCTCAATAGACCAATTTATTGCAGTTGGGTATACTGATCATCATGAGAGGATGTATAAGTTTTCAAACTTCCTCCCCACTTTCAATGATCAAGCACTCCACTCACATGCCAATGAAGTTTCCAAACTATGTAATGAGAGGTTTGGCCACATGAATTACAGGTATCTTCAAACATTGCATAGACAAGAAATGGTGGAAGGATTTCCACAAATCCAGTCATCAACTGGAGCATGTATTGGATGTGTGATTGGGAAGCATCCTGAGAAGAGCTATGAGAAGGGGAAGGCAAGGAGGGAAACAACCACTTGGGTTGGTGCATTCGGATTTGATTGGTCCACTACCCACTCCTTCATATGGTGGATCTAGGTATGTACTTACATTCATAGACGACTACTCTCAATTCTGTTGGGGGTATTTTCTGAAATTGAAATATGAGGTGTTTGAAAAACTCAAGATTTGGAAAGCACTTGTAGAAAATCAGAGTGGGAAGAAGATCAAAGTTCTTAGGACTGATAATGGAAAGGAATATGTGAACAAAAACCTACAGCATATTTTTGAGGAGTGTGGCATCCAAATGCAACACTCAAATCCCTAAACACCCCAACAAAATGGTGTGGCTGAGAGGAATAATAGATCTCTCAAAGAGATGGCAACTTGCATGATAGAGGTAAGGGATCTAAATCCCAAGCTATGGGATGAAGCCATCAGTTTTTCTTCTCACATCCAAAAAAAAAACTTCCATAAATCAGTGAAAAGAATGACCCCTTACGAGGCATGGTTTGGTCAAAAGTCAAATGTCTCAAATTTCAGAATTTTCGGGACAAAAGCATGGGCTAGAATTCCTTCTGAGAAGAGGAAATCCTTGCAACCACAAAGAAAGGAGTGCCTCATGGTTGGATAAGGTGAGGAAACCAAAGGGTACAAACTCTTTGACACTTCTACTTGCAAAACATTTGTTTATAGAAGTGTGAAATTTGAAGAAGAGCCAATTCCATATTTTGAACTTGCACCTGGGGAATGCTCCTCTCCTCAACCATTTGAATATGTAAGTGATGATGAATGCTCTGTTTTCTCTAATATTTCTAATAAAAATGTTTCTGAAGATGATATTGTTGTATATGACTCACCATCTAGGCCCAAGTGGGATGAAAAAATTGTACAAGCAACTAGGGAATTGGCAGGCAATCCCCATGAGCCTAGGAAGACTAGATTACAAACTAGTAAAGCTTCCTTTGCAAGTGATAATGATCTTGCTGAGCACTGTTATATGATGTTTGGGTCTGATACTCAGACATATAAGGAAGCTTGTACTGGCCCTATATTGAAATCAGCAATGGAAGATGAGTTTCAGTCCCTCCAAGACAACAATACATGAGAATTGGTTCCCCTTCCTCCCAAGAGGAAGGTTGTTCAATGCAAATGGATTTTCTGGACCAAACTTGATGCTGATGGTTCTGATATGAAACATAAGGCAATTTTATTTTCTAAAGGCTATTCTTAGGTCCATGGTGTTTCTTACACAGAGACATTTCCACCGGTTGCAAAGATGGACTCAATAAGACTAGTTATAGCACTAGCAGCTAGTAAAGGTTGGGAAGTTCACCACATGGATGTCAAGAGTGCATTCTTGCATGGTGAGATATAGGAGTAGATCTATATGCATCAGTATGAAGGTTTCCAATAGGATCCTTCATTGTTATGTAGGCTAGAAAAATCATTGTATGGACTCAAGCAAGCCCCCAAGGCTTGGTATGCAAAAATGGATGCTTTCTTGCTTTCAATTGGCTTCACTAGATGCAAACCAGACCCTAATGTGTATTTGCAGAAACATGATGGTATATTGCAGGTAATTGTTCTTTATGTTGATTATCTTCTTATTACAGGTAGCTGCACCAATTTAATTGGCCAAATCAAGTCATCTTTGCATAGTGAGTTTGCCATGACAGATCTAGGATTGCTAAGGCAATTTTTGGGCTTGGAAATTGAGCAAAATGGTAAGGGCATCATGCTGAGTCAGAAACAGTATGCTTCAGAACTGATAAATAAGTTTAACATGGATAAGTGTAAGCCAGCCAAGTCTCCCTTTCTTTCTGGTATTAAAATGCATGAATTTGGGAATTCTCCACTGGTGGATTTTACACTCTACAGGAAACTAGTGGGAAGCTTGCTCTACCTTAATCACACAAGAACTGATTTGTCTTATGCTGTGAGTGTTGTAGAAATACATATGCACCAGCCACATGAGCTCCATTGGATTTCAGAAAAGATAATTCTTCAATATGTCCAGGGAACCAAGAATGTCGAGGTGCACTACATAGCTAGTTCCTCACTTCAACTAGCTGGATTTTCTGATTTAGATTGAACCAGTGATCTAATCGTTAGGAAATCGACTTCAGGTTTTGTATTAATGTTTGATGAAGGTCCCATTTTCTGGTAAAGTAAGAAATAGCACACTATTTCAATTTCATCAGTAGAGTCCGAGTACATGGCAGCAGTCAATGCTACTACATAGTGTGTTTGGTTGCAGGGAATTCTTCGGGAGTTTGGTGTCACAATTGATTCTGCAACCAAGATTTGGGTGGATAATAAGAGTGCCATGAAGATATATACTGATCCATCACATAGGTAGAGGAAAAATCACATAGAGATACACATGCATTACATTCGGGGCTTAGTGCATGATAGGGTGATCTCACTACAATATTTCCCATCCACCGAGCAAACTGCTGATATTTTTACCAAGGCTTTCACTGAGAAGACCTTCACCTAACTAAGATATTTGCTTGGGGTGAGTGAAGGATGGTAATTTTTTGTTATATAATTGCAGGTCCAGCCCCATGTCCATTCTTGAGGGAAGATTTTTCCCATGAGGTTTTCCTTCTTTTCCTCGGTTCACATGGACAAATAAAATTGTAATTTCTAAATTATGTATTTGAGGCGACTTGAGCCATTGTTTCCAAGGCCTCCATAATTTTGTGAATTGTACTTAGCTATTGGATTAAGGGAGTGTGTTAGAATATTAATCCATCATTAATACCTTAGTTTCACTAATTAGTCAATTTTATTGCTTTTTAAGATTTAATACACTATGAGGTGGACTAGGGGTGCTTAGTTGAACATATGCCAAGTCATAATGGGCCTTTCTCACCCACATGAGCATTCCAACTCAGTAAACAGCCACATATTCACCCTCATCATTTCTGGTGCACTCCCATTCATTGAATTTTGGAAAGGCAAGTTGACATGGAGCGCTAGAGTGGGATTTTGGTCAAATTTGGCTTGATTTGGTGCATTAAATGTTTCATTGAGACTATAAACCATCCATATTTCCACACCCACATTGTCCAAGGGGTAATAATTGACCTACAACACATCATCCATGTAAACTCAGCAATTCGTTGCAGTTTGGGGTGATTTGGGACATGATTGGCCCACCTAGCGGGGTTTGATGCCATTTTGGCAATTTTGACTTGTATGCTCACAATTGGCTTACAAAGCCTCAAAAAACTCCTATGATGTATTATATACCCGATAATAAAAAAATTCATGGTTAGAAAGTTCAAAATTATCTTGTTTCTGTTCACATTGTGTATGTAATTTATATGTAATTTGATGGTTTTTGCTGATTCTTGCACCCAAATTTGATTTGTGAGCTTCACTAACACTCCTATATTCTCCTGTGGTTCGAATTACTCACTTGGTGGTTCAAATTCCTCATATATGGTTTATGTATATCTCCACTCTTTACACTTGAAAGGTATGCAAAGATGGTAAAAAATGCATATGCTACAATCATGAAGAAAGAAGAACGCCACTTACAATCCATTTCAACTTAACCATCACAACTATGAGGCTATTAGGCAACTTGATTTTTTATTGTATAAATAGATCTATTTACATGTTTCATTATTATTATTTTCATTGGCAATAAGAACTATAGATTGCAAGAGAGCAAACAAAACTCCAAATATAATAGCTTTAATCTCTATTTATTCATTGTTTGTTCATACAGTTGTCGAAAAAAATGTTTTTCTTCTATATGTTAACTTACACTATTTCAATATGTTCAATTAAAATGTCATTTCTAATAATTTTATTCCATTTGTATCTTACACCAAAACTGTGATCCTCCTAATTAAAGGTGGAATCGTCCAATGTGATACATTACAACAGAAAGAAAAAAAAGTGGAAACCATTTTTTTAATTACTAATTTAATCGGATTTCTTTTTCTTCATAATATTCTTCTATGTGTTCAAAGAGTAAAGATTTATTTAGTTATCTGTTTTTTTTCATAATATTCTGCCAAGTAAATGTGTTTTTATAAATATTTTAGTTATATCGATTAAATGTGAATGTAATGACGAACTGTGATACATAAATATTATTAAATGATAGAGTAGCAGATGACATGACAATGATTTGAATATATATAACCATGAGCATGCATGTTACAATTTTATGTGTTATGCAACTTACATTTTGTTATTTTCTATAATTTAATTATTATTGATAAGTTGTAGTTTTATTAATTATGCCACATTTCCTCCATTGTTATTGATTGTATTATTTACTTATCATGATGTACAACTTCATGAAACTATATATCTTTTTTATTTTCCAGATCTTTCCCTAAAATCCAAAGAAAGATGGATGATAAAAAAATCAACTACCGTCCAATAGTGTGTATCAAACACCTTATAGATGAACCAAGGTTGAGGCCTCAATTTCAAATCAATGTTCTACATCCTGGAAGAGGAAAGCTTTCCAAGCTAGAAATTCAAAAGGAGACAGGGAAGAAATTCAACATTACTGATACACAAAAAATATTTATGTATGGTTTTCGTACATATGGAAAGATTTCATTAGGCTTTGGTTTGGTATATGACAAGCTAGAGGATGCAATAAAATATGACCCTAACCATAGATTGTTGAAGAACATAATTCATGATTTTGGTGCAAATAACAAAAGAAATACTGAGAAAAGAACAAAGAAAATTCGTGGTGTCATGCCAAGAAAAAAAAACTTTTGAGCCACTCTTTTCATCCTCTATATAGGAAAAAATAGCTTCAAACTACATTTTGTTCGTTTTCGTATCATTGTATTTATTTCACACTATCGTTACATGTAGTTATATAAATGTCTTAAGCATATTTTATAAGTTTGAATCCATTTTTTGAATTTTAATTTGTTCATAAATAATCCATTATCGAGTTGTACTTTCTTTGTAAGTAGTTTAAAGAGTTTTTTGAGTTCATTTAAATAATTTATTTTTAAAAATTCTTATGATTATGTTGACAATAACTATGTATTTTTAATGTTTTTTTTAGTTATTTGAAAATGGATCCCAACATTTGGAGTTTACTACCACTCTAGTTTGTAGAGATGATCCTCCTATGGGTCCCCTTTTCAACATTGATTTGCTTTCGATCAATCTCTAAACATTGTGAAGAGCTATTGTCCAGACCAACTTTTGTTAGTTCTTGGCAAAAGAACAATATAACAAAAAATGGGTTTTTAATTCAATTGTGGGGACACTATAAAAACCATATTGTATATAATTTTATCAATCTTATACGACATACATCTTTGTTGCATGTCCCTTATCCAGAATATAAATATATGATTAAATGTACAATTGGTTCGACCATTTTGCTCTCAAAATATTGTCCTCTACCAGGGCATAAGGATTATTACATTGTAAATCGATTCATAAAGCGTTCTCAAGTATATGCATTATTGATATAGGAGTCCATGGTTTCTTTTATCTGATAGGAAACATTGGCCATCAGAAACATGGATGGATACTTGTACGCCATAAGCACAATGAAGATGGTTCTAATTTTTTTATCTACAACAATATAAAAATAGTTTGGAGAGAAACAATTGGTGTTGATGATGTACCTACTTCTCCTAAAGATGTTATTTTTTATAAAGGAAAAATATATTGGTTGCATGTGAAAATAACTTCTGAAGAAGATGCCTTATATGTGTACAGAATATACACACTGAACATTGAATTGAATATATGGGGTGTGCATTCAATTTACACAGGACGTAGAAAATGATCTATGTGTCTCACCTTACGCTGAAACCAACTGATATGTTTTTGAATGATTATTTTACAAGTATATGGTCTATGGATGAAATTCAGGATTTCAAACATGGTCAACATCGCGTTCAACAAATAGAGAGTCATTTTGAGGATGGTAGAGGGTTAAAATGGACCCTTTTACAAGGTATGGAAAGAAATATAAATACACGTTGTTTAGACTATCTACCATTTCGAGCAGTTGGGAGTTCTATATTGATGTGGGAAAATGCTGAAATTCCATTCATAAACTATGTTTTGGAAACTTGCAATGTTACTCATTTAGCAGTTGATGAAAGAACGACATATGCAAATCATTATCTACCTATCCCATCAAAGAATCAATGCAGTAATATTATCAATTATAAGAATTTATTTCCTCTCACTCCAAGCATGATTTCATTCAATGATCTTATCCCATTCCCTACAACATGGTTGCAGTCCTTGCAAGGTTTTGGCACGTAACTCAATAGATATAAATCATTGTAAACACAACTATGTTTTATTTTTTGCATCATGTGCAAATTTCGGTACATTTGGTATTAAATAAAACATGGCTTAAACCCATGAAACTTTTTAGAAAGGAATTCAATACACATATGGAATTATTGGAATAGATATGTTTTGACTTTTTGCATCAAATCAATATTTTGATTAGTTTTTATCTAAAAAAGAAAACATTCTTTAGTGTATAATATCCAAATTTATTGGCTAAATCGAAAATTTAATGCAAACAATATTTTACATCTTTTACATAGTACAACTAATATTACATATCATGCTTTCACATAATAAAACAATTTGACCAATTATGTTGATAGTTATACTAATATATCCTCTTATGTCGTGCTATATTAATAAAATTAATGCATATATATGTTGTATTGAACATTTATTAAGCAAATACAATTTTCCACATTTTCATTATTGTGGTTAAAATGTAAACATTCCTGTGTATGATGCTTTGGAATGTCTCATTGACTCTATAATTTTATATATGTTGTATTTTAAGAAAAGGAATTCCAATTATACCAAGAATGACCAATACAATCACACAAAAAATGCATTATTAACAAATGAAAAAACAAAGCGTTCGATTTGAACTCACGATCATTACAAAAATTTCAAATTTTCGTTTTTCTCTTGAAATAACAAAGATATTCCATAATTGGTCCACAACTGACATTCGTGCCTTATTCAAATGAAAACATAATAACTTATGATCATGTAAATTAAAATAACTTTGTATACTAACTTGACCTACTGTACAAGGTTTTTTTAAGAACTGCATATTCAATTCTCAATACATTATTGCACTTGCTCAAATAACAATTTAATTAATCTATGTAATTGTTGCAATTAAAATCTCAGATTTCAAATTTTAACAATCCATGCTTTCATAGACATTATATTCATAAATGCAATGCTTAGTATTATATTGAAATTGTGACAATATTTATTCCTTTAACCATTTATCGGATTTTTTTTACATAAACATCATGAACATTGTAGATATGGAACTCAATTTGCTTATAAACTAATTAAATTTCACATTAATTACATAACAATTAAACAACCGTTGCAATATTAGAATCTAGGAAAACATTTCAGCAACATATTAACTATTTATTAAAAAATGGTAATGTTGCAACGTGACATTTCCAAGGAATATTATCAAAATGCGACAATCCCACATGGTTACATCATGTTATTATAATTAGAATTCCTATTTCAGTAATATTTATGTATAATTGCAAGAAATTACATTAAGCCTACACAGCCATACTGAATCGTAACCATTCAGGTATGTCACAATACAACATAAATGTGACGACGTGACAAAAACAAATAAGGAATGGATGAATGTCGTAATCCATCATACCCCTTGATTTATGTTTAAATGAAACAAAATCATTTATAAAAATAACTAAACCCAAGCCTTCCAAAACCTTGCAACAAAGCTCATAATTTGACATAATTCATGAAATAAGACAACCATAATACAACATAACCACGAACGAATGTCACAAGCCACCATAAGCACCAATGAACATCGTAATCCAAGATAACCCTTCATCGATTTCGAAATGAAAAAAAAAAAGTTGTTTTGTAAGGAATGTAGCAAACATAAGTAAACCCAATCTTTTCAAAACTTTAATTTATAAACATAGCCATAATGCAACATGACGACGGATGAAAACCATTCCAAATGTTATATGATAATCCAACAAAAGAAATTAATGAACATAACCATAATGCAAGATAACACTTGATGTATGTCGAAATACAACATGAAAACCATTTCATACATAGGTAAACCCAACTATTATAAAACCTTACAATCCAACAAAATAAATGAACACACATAACCATAATACAACATACCCATGGAAAAATGGCAGAATCCAACATAACCCTAACCCTAGATGAAGACAATAACCTAACTTAACCCTTGACATATGCCAGAGTGGAATAAAACCAATCCAAATATAACTAAACCCAACTGCTACAAAACAATTTTATGAATCACATAATGTAACAAACATCCAGCAAGCAACATGACCATGGAGAAACTTCGTAATTAAGCTTAATGCTCACTCACTATGATAATTCAACATAACACTTGATAAATTAAATAAATGTTGTACTTATTACATTACTTTAATGTCGTAATGCAACCACCCACATTAATGAACATAACGATAATACAACATATTCTTAGAGAATTGGTGCAATCAAACATAACCCTCAATGAACATTTTCATCCAACATAACCCTTGATTTATGTCAAAATGGAATAAACAATTGAAAATATGACTACACCTAATCCTTGCGCAACGTTATAATGAATCACATAATGTGACAAAATCCAATATGGAACATAACCATAATGCAAAATGGCAATGGATGAATGTTGTGATCCAGTTTAACATTACAAGAATGCAACATGATCATGGACCATTGTGACAATCCAGCTTAACAGTTAATGAAAATTGTAATCCAACATAACAATTCATAAATGTTGCAATGCGAGGAAACCATTAAGGAATTTGTCAAATATAACAAAACCATTAAAATACATTCCAAATATAAACGTGGGAATTTATGTGACACCGATGTGGTTCTCTCAATCAAATATAACATACTTAAGAACTATGGCACTGTTACAATATAATAACAACTCGACCAAACATTGCATACATAAATCCCAGTGGAATTATAAATTAAATAAATACTATACTTATTAGATTACTTTCATCTCATAATGAAACCAAAAAAATTAATGGAAATAACCATAATACATCATAATCATCAAGAAATGATGAAATCCAACATAACCCTCGATGAACATCGTCATCCAACATAAGCCTTCACAAGATCTTTGCAATCCAACAGAGCGTTTATTAATTGTTACACTATTAAAATTCATTAAAGAACACATGCATATTACAATCTAATAAAACCTTTGATGAACATTGCACATATGAAACTCAATTTTGTATTAATAACATAATAATTAAACAACTTTTGCACTATTAGAATCTAATAAAACCTTTCAACAACATATTAAATTTTGATTAAAAATCCTAATGTTGTCGTGTGACATTTCCAAGGAAGATTATCAAATTCCCACAATCCCACATGGTTATGTTATGTTATTATATCATCGTTGCTATTTTTTTAATATATGTATAATTGCAACAAATTACCTTAATCAGCACAACCATATTGCATTGTAACCATTCAGGTATGTAGAAAAGACACATAAACCATCATGAACATTGCATCCCAACATATATAACCAGTTATAATTGTTTCCAATGTGACAAAAAACCAGTAAAATATGGATGAATGATGTAATTTATCATAACCCTTGATTACTATGGTTGACTATGATCAAAATAAAGTCAACTATGGTTCACTATAGTGTCTGATATATGCCAACACAACCAAAGATGTGACACATGAATAATGTGACATTCGACATTCATCAAGGGTTATGTCACATTTTGATGTTTTGTCACATTCTAACATTCATCAATTTTTATGTTTGATTGTGACATTGCTCCATGTTTATGTCATAATATAAAATTCATCTTTTAGTCTTCATCAAATGGTTTGCAAGGGTATTGTCACATTGCAATGTTCATTAAGTGCCATTTTTTATTGCAACATTCATCTTCTAATCATATTCTACTCATGTCATCTTGTTACATTAGCAAATTGTTATGTCACATTCTGGTTTAATGTTTCAATCATATTCATTCTAATCACAAGGAACACATGTTGACTCGGCACATTAAGAAACTATGAAATATATTATAATGTTCGATTGCGGCATTCCTCCATGGTTATCTCAAATTATAACAAATCAGCTTTGCAATGTTCCTCAAAGCATTTATTGGAGTGTCATATAAATTTTGTTCTCAATAGAATCCCATAGTAGCAATCGAAACATCTCTTGAGTATTGTAACAATCTGACATCCGTCCATGCTTATGTCACATTATAGTCCATTCATATAGGAAATGCATTAGACATGTTATGGTGTGCCTCATAACCCTTCGTGAACCTCCTACATACTACTTGAATGCTTGCATTCCCCAATGTCTTTGTCACATTATGAAATTAAACAAAGGCTATGTCGCATTGTCACAATTTGCAAGGGTTTGATCTCACATCTCCCAATGTTTTGCGACATAAAACATATTATAGAGAAAAACATTGTTTATGTCGCATTGTGACATTCATCATCTTCATTCTAATCATAATGAACATATGCTAACTTGATACATTAATAATATGGTATGGAACATTATGGCTATGTTACTTTATGAATTTGTGATGATATAATGTTATTACCTTAGTTTATAGTATCTCAATTAAATACCTTCTTCTTAAGTAGCATATTATAATACAATATTATAATTAAATATTATTATTTTCAATAAAATTATTTTATTATTTTATTATTACTTTAATAAAAATATTTTAATTAAGTACTATATTTGAATAGTTTGACATTAATAATTTAATTAAATTCTATATTTTCATAATAGAATAATATAATATAGTATTATTAAAAATTATTATCATTATACTTAAATAATAATATTATATAATTATTATTTAATCACACTTAATTAACTATTGTTATTATTATTACATCTAAAATAATTACACTTCATTAACTATTATTATTATTTTATTATCATCTAAAATATTATAATAAATAAATAAAAACATTATTATTAAATGAAATGTATCATAATATTAAAAATTATCTTCAAAATATGTCTTAATTTAATAAATTATATCCAATATTAATAAATTAATATAGCTTATTAATTGTAATTTAATAATTAATTATTTATATAATATGATTTATAAAATGATATCATTTAATTAATTACAAATGGATATTAAAATAATTAATTATAAAGGTATTAAACAATAAAGTATGCTTAACATATATAATAAATAATATTGGATATAGTTAACTCGATGATATATTTTTCATATATAGTATAGGAAAACATTACATTAAAAATATTTTACATATATTATGTTTTATATTAATTAAATAATATTGTAATAATTATTTGATATTATTTATTATATATTATAATAATTAAATAACAATATTATTTGTATTATTACTTTGTAGATATATCTATGCGCTCAACCGTTACTAGCAACAACCACATTAAACTTATTAATGTGTACGCATATGCGGATAGGCCTAAATTTAGGCACATACTTTTATTATATTAATGTTTTTACTTATAGTATGTACTTATGTAACACCCCGGTTTCGACCTCGTTTGCGTTAAAATGTATATGATGTATATATTGTAATTAATCATGGTGTGGAGCTAAAGGCAAAATCCCCACCATTAATTTGGTTGTTTTATGTTTCAGCGATTGAAATCGTTGCCGATGGTATATCGTGATATCCGACACATTATAGTTTTGGCATCATGTAAATATGCAATTTAATTAAAATAAACCCCAACCAGCTATGTCAATGCAACTATAATGAAAAGGGCATGATTTTCCTAAGGATAGGGAGTGAAATTATTTAACCCTTGGGCCCAATGGGAAAAATCCAGGTGTCAGTTGTTAAACCCATTTAGTTGTCACCCACCCTTTTGACTTACTCACCTTTCCCTTGTCTCAATCAGTCAGCTAGCGTATTAAAACCTTTAATGTTAGTTGGAGGCAGTTATTGCCTAGGGCAGTGGTGTGTGCCAAGACTGTCAGTCCTTTCCAACACGCACACTCCACCAGGAAGCTGATTGACCCTCACGTGGGCAGGAGAAGGGACCACGACTCGATTCTCCATTGTTTCCTCATGCAGAGAGCTGGGAGAGCCAGTTTTTATGGCATTCACGATTTTTCTTATGTATGTACCATTCATGTTTTGGTTTGTTGTGGGTTCCCATTTACGACTGGGGTTCCTGGACATTTTATACTCATGCGCAGGATTGGAATTCACCTCCACACGGGTTGTTCTCCCTTCCTCACGCAGTTGAGAAATCGGTGTTGGTTTCATGCACGTTTTTGGGTTGTTGTGGGTTCTTATTGAATCGTTTTGGCCATGATAGGGCCAAGAATGATTCACGAAATCGAATTTCCCAGTCAAAGGTGTGTATTATCTAAATTGTCACCTCGGTTGTTCTGTGGTGTTTAATTTTCTTTCCCAGAGCTGTGAATTGCTTGTTTTGGGGTGTGTATGCAGTGGTTGGTCTTTGGACTGTATTGGAGTGGGAATGAAGGCTTGGTACACTTGATAAACCTGGTCTGTTTGGGAGCCACATAGACAAAGTTAGAGGGCTGGCTTTCTTCTCCACAACCCTTGAATAGCACTGGAAGGGAAGTCAGGGCTTGAGGGACTGTGTAGTAGAGAAGGGATTGATTTCCTTGTGTTGCGTGTGTGTGGGTGTCCTAGAAGTCAGGCTAGTTCTGGTGTAGGTGTCCTTAGCTCTTCGATGAGCCCCCTGATGGCTTGATAAACCCGACGGTGTTGGCTTCGCTGATTTGTGTATATTTGGATATGTGTGAGCCTGCTTAGTTCCTTATTCCTTGGGGAATCATGCCCAGCTCGGGGGTGGCAGTGTTGCTGAGAGATTAAGGAGCACACTGGCCTATGGTTGGGTGGAACGTTGCAACGACGTAGTTGGTTGCGGGACAAATTCTTCATAAGATAAGTATTCTTGACTATCTCATCTCTGCAAATTGTATTTTGTTGTTTAATGAAAATGATGAACATGCTAAATGATTGAATGTATGGTTTTGCTTCCGTTGTATGGTAACAATGTATGCATGTTTTTACTTCAAAGCATTTCAGTTTTTATGTGTGTATGTTCATGGGCTAGTTGCCCGGATAGTTAACGGTATGGCAGCGTCCTCTTCGTCGGTCGGAGGGTCAGGGACGTTACAACATGGTATCAGAGCACATGTTGTAGCATGGGCCTCAATGGGCCATGAGGAATCAGTGACAGAGGCAAGTTACCCTCTATCCAACAGCAGAATAAATGAGAAATCAGAGAAATGCCAGGAAAATTTCAAAAAAAATTCTAAGTGTGAAAATTATCAGATGGCTTAGGCTGAAGCCCATCCAATACGTCGAAGGAGTTAGCCAGAAGCTCATCCGATACATCGGATGACCTAGGCGGAAGTCCACCTGATAAAGGAACCGTGGAGGAAAATTTTTCAAAAATTTTGAGCTATCAAAATTATCGGAAGGCATTAGCTAAAGTCAGCCAATATGTTGGCTCAGTTAGACAGAAGGACTTCCGATGACGCTCAAGGGGAAAATGTGAAGGGAGCCGACACGGCGGCAGGAAGAAGATAAAAAAAAAAATTCCAAAAAATTTTCGAAGTGTCAAAAATCGTCAGAAGTTGTTCACTGAAGCGGAGCTGAGGTGTCGGCAAGGATCTCCTGAAGGAAGCCGAAGTGTCGAAAAATGATAAATGATCGAGCAGCCGATGCGGCGGCAAAGGAAAGAAGATTTTTTTCCGAAAATTTTTCTAAGTACAGGAAAAGTCAGAAAAATTTAGAGGATCAGTCAGCCAATGTGTCCGAATCTAGAGGAAGATCAATCCGAAACATCAAAAAAATTTAGAGGATCAGTTAGCCGATGTGTCGGAAGCTAAAGGAAGATTGGTCCGAAACAATGGAAAAATTTAGAGGATCGGTCAGCCAATGTGTCGGAAGCATAGTCAACTAGTGATCCAATACATCGGATGGCTAGTTGGGAAGAGATCTGATATGACACCAAAAAAAAAAAAAAATTCAGTGGGATATTTCAGCGGTTTTCAGCAGTTTTTCAATGAAATTACAGGGTCAAGAAGGAGGAAAATGGTAGCAATCGTATGCATCAGATTGCGCAAAAATCAAATATTTACAACAACAACAAAAAAACGAGGGCGCTGCTCTCGAACCACCCTGCAATGACAAGGGGGCAAGCCCCCTTGACCCCTGTTGTCCCCCTGAGACAGTCGTTCTTTGAAGAAGAAAATTCTGTGTTTTGGGAAAAGTTATCATTTTATGATTTTTCCAAGAGAAGGTAAGTAATTCTAATTTGTAAATGTTATGCAGCTAACAGTTGTGTTACTAACACGTTTGTAGAATCATAGTAACCTTCAAGGGCAGTATTCTAGGTAGTGCGATTTGGTAAAATAAGTTGTGGTTCGGCCCTGAGGACCCATGGCGGATATGATGCTCGGGATTCCTACAAGCGTGCGTGAGATGCCATGGGATAAAATGTCCGAGTTGGAAATGATTACATAGAGTCTAATGGAAGGAGATTCCAAGAGACACCGTCGGATATTGCATCCACCATGAGAAGCTTGATTAAAGCCCAGGAAGAGCAGCATCAGTTAATTGCTACTATGTTGCAGAGTTTGACAGACTTGCAAAGAAAGATAGACTCTGGACCAGGTACAGTAAAACCAGAAGGCAGTAAGAGCAGTACCAAAAGAAGAAGAAGAAGGACTTCTAGTAGATCATCTGACTCAGAAGAATCTAGTGGGGATTCAAGCTCTTCTTCGCATAAGGGAAAGAGAAAGAGGCACCATCAGGATCGATCTCGGGATGAATTTAAGAAGGCTAAACCTCCTACATTTGACGGTGAGGTAAAGACTGGATAAGAGGATGAAGCTTGGCTTCTTGGGATAAAAAAGCACTTCCAAGTTCAGGATTATTTGGGAAACATGAACGCAAGGGTTGCATATTCAATCAAAATGGAAGAGCATCCATTTGGTGGGAACACTTCAAGCAAGTAAAGAGGATCAGTGAAAGGAGACTTAAGTGGAAATAGTTCAAGAAGTATTTCAAGCAGAAATACCTCTCTGACAGGTATTATGATGACAAGATTAAGAAGTTCCATGAGCTGAGATTGGGACAACAGACCATGGAAGAGTATGCAAATAAGTTCTTGGAATTGTTGAGGTATGTTAGGTATATCAAAGATGAAAAAGTGAAGGTCCAGCATTTTCTGAGTGGATTGCCTCAGTGTTACAAAGATAGAATTGAGTTTTAGGAACCTAGAACTCTTGAAGAAGCAATAAGGAAGGCTAAGTATTGCTATGAGCAAAGCAAAGGTAAACCTGATTACCATAAGGCATGGAAGGACAAGAAGAATGAGAAGTTTGACCAAAGAAAGAGGGGTTTCAAACCTTCTAACTTCAAGAATCAGCAAAAGCAACCATCCCAAGCTGCGAGTAAGCCGGTTGGAGTGATAGGAGAAAAGCCTAAAGATCCACAACAGAATAGAGGACCACTCCAATGTTGGAAACATGGAGGACCCCACATGCGTAGAAGTTGTCCACTCGAGAATGAGAGTGCAACGCCAGCTTATAACATTCAAGAAGTAGAAACAGTGGGTCAAGTAGCAAGGGTTGTCCCTAGGATTTATGCAGCACTGGAGGACCGCCAGGAAAATCACCAGTCAACTGTGCTTGAATTTGAAGGTAAGATTGTTGAGCAATCTGTTTCTATTTAGATTGACCCCGGTTCTACTCACAGTTACATTACCCCTAGAGTAGTGGAGATTTGTGCTTTTAAGAAAGTAAAGCATAGAAAATCTTGGTTAGTTCAGCTAGCCACTGGAACTAAGAGAAAGGTTAGTGAAGTGGTAGAGAAATGTCCATTGGTCATGAATGGATTGGTCACTTGGGTAGATCTGAATGTTCTACCACTTGGTTCCTATGATGTTCTCATTGGAATGGATTGGTTAGAAGCTCACAGGGTAAAGCTTGATTGTTACAATAAGACTTTCGAATGAATGGATGAAGAAGGGAACCCAGTAGTGGTAAAAGGTATTCCAAAGGTGATTTCAGTAAGGTAGGTTTCGGCAATGCAGTTGAAGAAGTTCTGTAGGAAAGGTTTCCAGTTGTATGCAGCTCATATTCTGGAGGCAACGGGGGATGAAACTCCTAGGTTGGAGGACTATCAGGTGTTACAAGAATTCAAGGATGTGTTTCCTAATGAGATTCCAGGGATTCCTCCAAAGAGGGACATTGATTTCACAATTGAACTTGTGCCAGGAGCAGCACCAGTGTCCAAGACACCCTACAGGATGAGTACACCAGAGATGTTAGAACTGAATATGTAACTACAAGAGTTGTTGGAAAAGAGGTATATCAGGCCGAGTGTGTCTCCTTGGGGAGCACCAGTTCAGTTTGTAAAGAAGAAAGATGGTACACTTAGGTTGTGTATTGATTACAGACAATTGAACAAGGTTACTGTGAAGAATAAATATCCTTTGCCCAGGATTGATGACCTCTTTGATCAAATGAGAGGAGTAAAAGGTATTTTCCAAGATTGAATTGAGGTCTAGTTACCATCAGGTGAGAATCAAGGATGAAGACATTCTTAAGACAACCTTTAGAACAAGATATGGACATTATGATTTTGTGGTGATACCATTTGGTCTCACAAATGCACCCGCTACATTTATGTGCCTTATGAACAGTGTCTTCAGCAGGTATTTGGAAAAGTTTGTTCTTGTTTTCCTTGATGACATTCTTATTTATTCTAAGAATGAGGAGGAGCATGAAGAGCATTTGAGATTGACATTGCAATTGCTCAAGGAGCATCAGTTGTATGCAAAGCTGAGCAAGTGTGACATCTATAGAGATAGAATTCAGTATTTGGGTCACATTATCTCAGAAGAGGGTATATCTATGGACCCTGAAAAGATTGAATCCATTATGAATTGGCCTACTCCAAGCAATGTGATAGATGTAAGATCTTTTATGGGACTTGCAGGATATTACCGGAGATTCATTGAAGGATTCTCCAAAGTTGCACATGCCATCAATTCCTTGCAAAAGAAGGGGCTAAAGTTTGAATGGACATCGAGGTGTGAAGAAAGCTTCCAGCAGTTGAAGAATCTTCTCACCAGTGTGGAAAGTTGTAGATCCAGAGAAAGATTTTGTGGTGTGTACCGATGCATGCGGACAAGGGCTTGGAGGGGTCCTTGTGCAAGACAACCACATGATATGTTATGAGTCAAGAAATTTTAAGGAGCATGAGAAGAACTATGCCACTCATGATCTAGAGCTTGCATCCATAGTACATCCCCTCAAGATGTGGAGGCATTACTTGATGGGTAGAATATTTGAACTAAGAACAGACCATTGTGGTCTGAAGTATCTATTTGATTAGCCTACTCTAAATGCTAGGCAAGCGATATGGCTGGAGTTTTAGGTGAGTTTGATTTTGAAATCAAGCACATAAAGGGAAAAGAGAATAAGGTAGTTGATGCACTCAGCAGGAAGGTGCAGGAAATGCATGTGGCATCTCTTAGTATTTGTCAATCAGATTTGAGGCAGTAGATTGTTAATCGTACTGCTGGAGATGAATTGTATGAGCAAGTAAAAGACAAATTGCAGTAGCAAAGTCTTGAGAAGAGATATGAGGGATATAAATTGGAAGAAGAGGGACTTCTTACTTATAAAGGAAGAATTTATATTCCAAATGTAGCAGAGTTGAGGAGAGTTGTTACGGATGAAATCAATCAAGCTCCATATTCTGGTCACCCAAGATACCAGAAGACAATTGCTACCGCTTGAAAACAGTGCTTTTGGTCAGGAATGAAAAAGGACATGGCTGAATACATTTCAAGGTGCATGAAATGTCAACAGCTAAAGGTTGAGCATCAACATCCCGCAGGATTGTTGCAGCCTTTGCCAGTTCCAGAATGGAAATGGGAAGTTATTTCCATGGATTTTATTGCGGGATTGCCAATGACTTGGAGACAACATGATTCCATCATGGTTGTGGTAGACAAGTTGACAAAGGCAGTGCATTTTATGCCGGTGAAGTGTACGCATGCGACTGCTGACATTGCAAAGATATTCATGAAAGAGATTTTCAAATTGCATGGATTGCCTAAGGCAATAGTCTCTGACAGAGATGTCAAGTTCACTTCCAATTCTTGGAAGGGGTTGTTTGCAGATTTGGGTACAAAGCTAAACTTCAGCACTACATACCATCCTCAGACATATGGGTAGATAGAGAGAGGCAATCAAGTGCTTGAAAATATGCTTTGCATGTACGTGATGGACAAACCAACCAAGTGGGAAGATTACTTACACTTGGTAGAGTTTGCTTATAACAATGGACAGCAGGTATCCTTGGGGATGAGTCAGTATGAAGCTTTGTATGGAAGAAGGTGTAGGACACCAGTGACTTGGGATAATCCAGTGAATAGGGTTGTGCTTGGTCTTGAATTGCTCAAATAAATGGAGCAAGAGGTTGTAAAGATCAGGCAGAATCTGAAAGTAGCACAGGATAGACAGAAAAGCTATGCGGATAAGCATAGGGTGAACAGGGAGTTCAGTGTTGGGGATCATGTTTACCTCAGAGTGAGGGAAAAGAAAAGTTACTTGAAGCTTGGAAGTTGTGCCAAGTTGTCACCAAGATATTGTGGGTCGTTTCAAGTACTTGAAAGAATAGGGCCAGTTGCATATAGACTTGCATTGCTTGCTAGCAGTAGAGCTCATAATGTTTTTCATGTTTCTTTGCTTAAGAAATATGTACATGATCCCAACCATGTGATAAATTGGGATGTGATTCAGGTGGAACCCAAAGGAGAGTTCCAAATCGAGCCAATGCGCATCCTCGACAAGAAGATCACAATGCTCCGGAACCGAGCCATAGGGAAGGTAAAGGTGCAATGGAAGCACTACGGGCCTGAAGAGGCTATGTGGGAGCTAGAGGATGCCGTGCAATTGGCACATCCATTTTTTTTCAATTATGTGGAACACTGAGGCGATACCAGTGTAGCATTTTGTTCAATTTTGTAAAGCACTGAGGACAGTGCTATTGAAGGGGGAGGGGAATGTAACACCCTGGTTTTGACCCCGTTTCCGTTAAAATGTATATGATGTATATATTGTAATTAATCGTGGTGTGGAGCTAAAGGAAAAATCCCCACCATCGATTTGGTTGTTTTATGTTTGGGCGATTGAAATCGTTGCCAATGGTATATCATGATATTCGACACATTATAGTTTTGCATCATGTAAATATGCACTTTAATTAAAATAAACCCCAACCAGCTATGACAATGCAACCATAATGAAAAGGGCATGATTTTCCTAAAGATAGGGAGTGAAATTATTTAACCCTTGGGGCCAATGGGCAAAATCCAGGTGTCATTTTTTAAACCCATTTAGTTGTCACCCATCCTTTTGACTTACTCACCTTTCCCTTGTCTCAATCAGTCAACTAGCACATTAAAACCTGTAATGTTAGTTGGAGGCAGTTATTTCCTGGGGCAGTGGTGTGTGGCAGGAACGTCAGTCCTTACCCACACACACTCTCCACCAGAAAGCTGATTGACCCTCACGTGTGCAAGAGAAGGGACCACGACTCGATTCTCCATTGTTTCCTCACGCAAAGAGCTGGGAGAGCCATTTTTTTGGCATTCATGATTTTTCCTGTGTATGTACCATTCATGTTTTGGTTTGTTGTGGGTTCCCATTTACGATTGGGTTTCCTGGACATTTTATACTCACGCACAGGCTTGGAATTCACCTCCACACATGTTGTTCTCCCTTCCTCACGCAACTGAGAAATCGTTGTTGGTTTCATGCATGTTTTTGGGTTGTTGTGGGTTCTTATTGAATGATTTTGGCCATGATAGGGCCAAGAACGATTCAAGAAATCAAATTTTCCATTCAGAGCTGTGTATTACCTAAATTCTCACTTCGGTTGTTCTGTGGTGTTTGATTTTCTTTCCTAGAGCTGTGAATTGCTTGTTTTGGGGTGTCTGCATTGGTTGGTCTTTGGAGTGTATTGGAGTGGGAATGAAGGCTTGGTATGCTTGATAAACCTGGTGTGTTTGGGAGCCACATAGACATAGTTAGAGGGATGTCTTTCTTCTCCACAACCCCTGAATAGCACTGGAAGGGAAGTCAAGGCCTTAGGGACTGTGTAGCAGAGAAGGGACTGATTTCATTGTGTTGGGTGTTTGTGGGTGTCCTAGAAGTCAGACTAGTTCTAGTGTAGGTGTCCTTAGCTCTTCAATGAGCCCACCAGCTTAGCATTCAGGTTTTCCTAGCTCCCTGATGGCCTGATAAACCCAACGGTGTTGGCTTCGCTGATTTGTGTATATTTGGCTATGTGTGAGCCTACTTAGTTCCTTATTCCTTGGGGAATCATTCCCAGCTCGGGGGTGGCAGTGTTGCTGAGAGATTAAGGAGCACACTGGCCTATGGTTGGGTGGAATGTTGCAGCGACATAGCTGGTTGTGGGACAAATTCTTCATAAGATAAGTATTCTTGACTATCTCATCTCTGCAAATTGTATTTTGTTGTTTAATGAAAATGATGAACATGCTAAATGCTTGAATGTATGGTTTTGCTTCCACTGTATGGTAACAATGTATGCATGTTTTTACTTCAAAGCATTTCAGTTTTTATGTGTGTATGTTCATGGGCTAGTTGCCTAGATAGTTAATGGTATGGTAGCGTCCTCTTCGCCGGTCGGAGGGTCGGGGACGTTACAACTTAAATTTAAGCCTAGTATTTAGACACTTTAATAAATTTAATGTGATTGTTGCTAGTTATCATTAACTCCAAATGTTTTTCATCACAACATTTATTTAATTTATCTACATGCAACTCTCTTTGCATTCCTCATGGCAAAGATAGCTTGCTCGCTTACTCTATATTCAATTTGTGTGTTGCAAACGATGAGAGATGTTTAAAAAAAGGAAGCATGAAATAGAATCCTGCATTCCTAGAATTTCCTCATTGTGTGTCAAAGATCTACCCATGTTGGAAGGCAGTTTTGAGATAAGTTAGTTGCGCAACATCGCGGATGATGTGCAAGCGCATTAAAGATACCGTGCAAGTCAAAGTTATATTATTTTATGTATTTTTTGTCATCTTTTGTAGTTTTGGACCACATTGTGTGGATATTGGTTATTATTTTGTAGAATCTGTTAAGAGTTAGTTAGAAATTTAGTTAAGTGGACCTTGATTGTAAAGGCGCAAGCCTATAAGTAGATGGTGAATTGCAAATGTTACTCTCGCTTGATGAACCTTTGGGAGCTAAGTCTTTGCATGTTATGTGAGATGTGCGCATGAATTGAGATATTTTGATATGTGTATTGAAGGACTATTTGGAGAACTTGAGGTTTTGTACGAAGGTTAATATGACATGACAGAGGTTGAGCAGAACTATTGTGTCCTTTTGTGTTTTCCTGTTTTATTGTCTTCTGCGACTCAATTATGAATGCAATGTGTATCTGTGACATGGATCTGTAAATGATGCAATGTTTCCCTACTCTGAATGATGTTATTCTGCTAGATCTATTTGTGCATCAATGTTTAATTACAGTTCTGGTATGATAATGTGATTTGTTGAATGATGATACTATTATGTTAAAGCATAAGTTGAATGATTAGATCTATTAATGTTGCACTAAGTTGATAAGTAGATACACATGGTCCTCTATCATTCTGTGGAAACTTGGTTCTGTCAGCTCTCCCTCAAACATCTCAAGTGAGACTTCATTCGCGCTATGGGTGTTTCCAGATGGGGTAAAGATTTTTTGGGCCGGTGCTTAGGGAGATCGCGGTGGTTTGGGTGTTGACAAAGAGGGAACCTCTATCGATTGGTTTTGTGTCAACAAATTGTTCTATTGTCGGGACCTGAGTGCGACGAAAGGGAGGACATGTTGTGGCATCCAACAAAATCGGAAATTCAAGATTGGTTTGACCAAAAGCTATGAGAGTTGCTAAGAAATAAAATAGAAACCATGGACTGACAATGGATCAATGGTTGTAAAAGTACATACACGACGATCCACATGAGTATTTTTTCTTTGAATTCTCGATCTTTTTGAATGAGTGGTTGGCGTGATTGATCTATCGCAAGATAAATTTCCAAGGAGGTGAGCCAACGTCTTGGACCCCAGAATTGATCCAGGAGTTGCAGGAGGTAGACAACAGAGCATCGCGGGCTATTGAAGTCTGGCTCGATAGTATCTTCGAAGGATATATCACTGATTTCGCAATTGATACAACCAAATCATATAGTGAAGCAGAAAGGGAGTTCTTGAACAAGCCATAAGGTAGGTTTCTCTTGTCATTGCAACTGTCTATTAAGATGCTCATATGTGAAAAGGGCATATTGAAGATGCACCTTCAGTAGTAGAACTCTAATGTGTGAAGGTTGTGGATACCGTGAAGACAGGGTAGGATGAATGGAATGATACAGGGTAGATGGGTGCAATTTATGACAAGACTATGAGGGAAGTCGAGGAAGAGAGTGGTTTTACGAGAGGAGGAACAAGGTTTTGACAAGAGAAGAGGCAGAGGACAGGGGAAGGTCCTGATGCGATCGAAATGCAAGATCACAAAGGAAGACCACACGAGACAAAGAGACCCTACAATGAAGATGAGGACGACCAAGCTACGCCCAAGGTAGAGGTAAGATCGACCCCCAGCAGGACCATACCCACACCTGCATGCACTACATCGCAATCAGGAAGAAACACAAGTTCAACACCGACTTTTCCAATGTGCCAGCAACACTCTGATAGTAAAAGATTACCAACTGTAGGAAGAAGGCCTAGAATGGTGGGAGATGAAGTGAAGTTACCTTTATTTCATGGAAATGGGACTGAGGATCCCGAGCAGTACTGGTTCCTGTGTGAGGCGATATGGACTATCAGACAAACTATGGATGATGATGTCAAAAAGGGCCAATTAGAGACAACTCTTCAAGGTCACACAGTGGATTGGAATATGAAATTTCTACAAGTTCCTATGGGGAATCCAGCAAAGACATTGGCCAAAGTCAGGAAATGATTAATTGAAGAGTTCAGAAAACCAAAATCTGAAGCGCAATACATTACAGAACTGAAGGAAATTAAGCAGTATCCAAATAAGACTGTTTGGGATTTTGATCAAAGGTTTAAGACCCTAATGGAAAGACTCAGTTTTGAGATGAGAAAAATTCAACATAAGGAATGGTTCATTGCAGCATTACTATCTCACATCATACTACCACTGATGCAATAGAAAATTACGACACAGAGCGAGGCTCTAGAGATTGCAATGAAGTTGGAAGCTTCACTCGTTGGAGAGAATGCAGTCAGTATGAACCAGATTCAAACACACCTGGGGAATCTGACACTCCAGTTGCAAGTTTTCAAGAAAGAAAAAGAGCATCGCGAAAAATTTTTGTGTACTCGATGTCGCATAGATGGACATACTAAGGATAATTGCCCAGATTTTTTAAACTACATGTTGTTAGGAGTGCTGAACCCATTGAGTTGTGGCAATGTACCATGGTGTCGCATTTGTCAAGTATATGGGAATCAACATGAGGATTGTGGGTACATGCAGAAGATGGTAACGAAGTCAACAAACTTATACTACACATTTTGTCGATCTGTCAGGAATGAAGATAAGGATTGTTTCACATATGCCCTACTCCAGGAAATAACATATGACTCGTAATATGTGAAGGGATAGGTACATCAATCGCAGCCGTAGTCGCAGGTGGTATAGACACCACCTCAACCACACTTCGTGCCACAACCATAGATGCAGTTTGTACCACAGCAACCGTAGCAATAGTCTGTGCCACAGGCATAGTATAATCAGATGCAGATGGCTCTGCAGCAACCACAGTATGTTTAGTTAGCACAGTATGTTCAGAAATAACCGAATCCCTCACAGCAACAATTTAATCAAGCGTAGCATCATCAACAAGGAGGATTTCATAGACGATTCCGAGGAGGACGAGATGGAGGCTTTAATTGAGGAGGAGGACGAGGTCACGGACCAATGCAATGCTATAATTGTGATGTACTGGGACACTAACATAGATATTTCCCAAAATTTCAATTGCAGTGTATGTGTACGTATTGTACCACTATTGATCACACTATTGAGAACTGTCCACAACTGATCGCAAGGTGGCAAGAAGAAAATGTTCCACAGTTGCAGAATCAGAACCATAACCAAATTCCAATTCATAACCAAAATGGAAATCATAATGTGAACCCACCTGTGAATCCACTGTTGAACCAGAACCAAGTACCAACGGTTGCGATGATCTCGATGGAGCCTAAAACGCAGGATGTTGATTTTTGTGTCGTCACTCATGGAGGTGCGACAATTGGAGAAGATAGTACATTTCCACAAGTCTGATTGGATGGAAAGAAGAAAGTGCAATTTGATGTCAACATGAAGAAAGATACATTCTTTAAATCACGGGATGAGATGCGTAGAAATTCGGGTAAGTTACATGTTTATGAAATGTCCACTGTTTTTTATTCGACTTAGAAAGCAAGACCATCGCAGCAGCATGGTACCTTGCAGAAATTCTTTAAAAATATTTTGTCACTAGCAAGAGACCCCGATGCTCTTTCCTAGATTGAAAATTTGTTGCATCAACCAGCTAAGGAGCGAAAGGACTCCGCAGTGAACTCTTTGCATAAGAAAAAGATGGGGAAAGAGATGCACATGAACATTCATATTGGAGACTATGAGGTCGATTCGGTTATTATGGATCTAGGATCAGATGTTAATATTTTGACAAAACATACATGGAAAAAGATGGCGAGCCCAATGCTGAGCTGCTCTCCTGTGTAGCGACAACTGGCTAACCAGGCCAGAGTAACGCTAATTGGGTGAGTTATGCACCTTGTTGTTGAAGTTGAAGGGATGAAGACCTATGTTTATTTTGATGTTATTGAAGTTGTTGATGGAAGAGGATCCTATCCCACATTGTTGGGGATTGGATGGGCCAATGACAGCATGGCAATGATCAATTTTAAGAAGTGCGTGATGAACTTTGAGAATCAAGGAATCAGAGTCATCGCTTTAATGGATCCAAATGAAGGGCGAAGGTATATTGAGGCAGTGAAGGACAAAGTTGTGAGAGGCTAGGATCATGCATATAATATTTTAAAAGATTACATCCATCTAACCGTCGATGGGGAACTTGGTTGGCGCAGCGTTAGCTGTATGTTTTTTGACTCGGATGATGCTGTAGAGAACTGGAAGAATCGCTTGCATGAGGTGTCACTCAGCAAGTGTGGCTTGATTACGCAGTCACTGTGTCGCGTCGCGACTTAAACTATTGAGTTACCAATATATGAAGGACTTCCTGAGTTTTTTGAGTTTCTATTGGAATTTGAAGATAAGGTGTCAAAACCACAGCGGTTGCTGGAGTTGGAGGAAGCGTTGAACACTAGCCCAGCACGCTGGTGGGAGATCCATAAGAAGTCAATCATTAGATGGGTGCAATGTCAAATATTGATGACAGTTCTCTTTGGATATGTGGAAGTGTACCAAGCACGAAGTTACAATGGGCATAACAGTCCTAGTGATCATCTAATTGAGTGCCAAACCTTGTGGGCGTCGTGACCAAAGGATGAGTGGGTCCATGCCTTTGTCCACATATTGGATAAAATGTTGCGATCTTCGTATGTATCAGCTGATTTGTGTAGATCAATCACTACCTGGGAGGAATTGACGGTTTGCTTCACTCACACCTTCAGTTTTGCGGATGCCAATCCAGATGTTCATAATGCATTGCAACTAATCCACGACATTGTTCTGAAGGTAGTTCTGGTTGCATATACAGTGGATCCGCATGCACATTATCATATGCAGTCAATAATGGAATGATGCAATGTGTTAGGAGCGCCATATGATAATGACGATCTGTGGAATATTAATATTACAGAAACATAAGGGAGTCGAGATGTCGCAGCACCTGATGTACCAACGAATCCAATGAATCGGCCATTGAAGATCAAGAAGGTAAACATTGGGATGGAGGAGAACCAAAAGTTTACAAATATCGGGGACTACTAGGATGAAGAGACCATGGAAAAGATCACAGACTTGTTGCATGAATTCTAAGATTTGTTCCTTGTGAAGTTTTCTGAGATGAAGGGAAAATTGGGAGATTTCAGAGGGATGAAGATTTCATTGAAGCCAGATGTGAAACGCATAAGGCAGAGGTCGTATCGCCTGAATCCGCGATACAAGGAGAGGGTCAAAGCTGAGCTCAACAAAATGCTGGATGCTGAAATAATTGAGCCAGTTGAAGAATCAAAATGGATCATTCCTATGGTGGTCTAATATAAGAAGACAGGTGATGTTCGGATTTGTGTCGACCTAAGAAAATTGAATGATTCGTGTATGCATGATCCATTTCCGACACCATTCACTGATGAGGTGCTAGAAGGAGTAGGCGGTCAAGAAATGTATTCTTTCATGGATGGTTTTTCTAGCTATCACCAGATCAGGATCACAAAAGAGGATCGCCACAAGAAAACATTCGTTACTGAATGGGGTTGTTTTCATTACACTATGATGCCATTTGGACTGAATAATGCACCTGCAATATTTTCCATGGTTGTTGTCGCTCCATTCAAAAATCTTATTCAGAATTTCTTGTAAGTTTATATGGATGACTGGACCGTTTATGGATTGATTAGGGACCATCTGGAAAACCTACGACTGATGTTGGAGAGATGTTGATAGCATCATATCACACTAAACTCAAAGAAGTGTGTTTTCTGTGCACCTTTTGGAATGTTATTGGGACACATTGTCTGCAAGCAAGGACTGTTGGTTGATCCCGCAAAGATTACATTGATTTTGAGCTTGCCACCGCCTACAAATGTAAAGATTCTTAGAGCGACGTTGAGACACATAGGATATTATCGCAAGTTTATCCGTGGTTATGCTGCGATCACAGCTCCTATGGAAAGGATGTTGAAGAAAGATGTTGTATTTGTATGGAGTCAATACTGTCAAGACATTTTTGATACACTGAAGGCCAAGATGGCTTCCACACCAATCCTAGTTTTTCTTGATTAGAATAAGGAGTTGCATGTACATGTGGATGCATCATCCATTGCACTGGGAGTGGTTCTCGCACAACCAGGAGAAGGAGATCTTGATCACCCGATTGGTTTCGTTAGCCAGAAGTTGTTGTCTACAAATAAAAATTATATGAACACAAAGAGAGAAGGTTTGGCGATGGTATATGCGATGTACAAGTTTCTCCATTATCTGTTGGGTTGTCATTTCAAGATGTTCATAGACCATTCTTCTTTGAAATACCAATTCAATAAGCCTATGTTGGGGGGGAAGATATGCTGCTGGATACTTCTCTTTCAGGATTTTGATTTTGAGATAATTGTGTAGTCGAGTTGCTTGAATGCTGGCCCTAATCATTTATCCCAAATTGAGACAGGTGAGGAACCAAACAACATTGAATATGGACTGGCATATGAACAATTATTTAGAGTTGACATGGTTGATGACTATTATGATCAAATAATCCACTTTTTGGTAACAAGAACTGCACCAGAGGTCCTTACTACAAGTCAAAAGAAGCAGTTGGTGGTTAAAGCCTCAGATTTCCAGTTGATCGCTCGGCAGATCTATAAACTGGGACCATATGATATTTTACGTCGGTGTGTCCTACCACATGAACAAGGGAAGATCTTGGTAGAGGCACATGTGGGAGTTGTTGGTGGACACTATGGAGTTCGTACTGCTACTAGGAAGGTGCTTTGTGCAGGATTTTCATGGCCCACTTTTCATACCGATGCGACAGACTATGCATGGACTTGCGACGTATGTCAAAGAACTTGAAAACCATCAAGGAGGGATGAGATGCTATTGGTACCTCAGGTGACGTTGAAACCATTTGAATAATGGGATGTAGACTTTGTGGGACCAATCAACCCACCTAGAAAGAGAACCGATGTGCGATACATAATTACTGCGACAAACTACTTAGCAAGGTGGGAGGAGGCCACACATGTTGTAGATTGCGCCGCTGCGACATCAACGAGGTTCCTATTTGACAATATTGTGACTCAGTTGGGATGTATAAGGATATTGATGAGTGACCATGGGAGTCACTTCATTAATCACATAGTCAGCGCATTGACATAGGAGCTCCAAATACAGCACAAGAAAAGTACCTCGTATCATCCACAAGCAAATGGGACAATAGAGGCATTTAATAAAGTGTTGGAGCATGTGCTTACAAAGGTATGTAACGCCAACCATGATGATTGGAATTTGAATATTCCAGCAGTCTTATGGGCATATCACACCACTTGCAAAAGATTGACAGGGAAGACACCATTCAAATTGGTGTATGGGAAAGATGAAGTCATGCCTATGGACTATATTGCTCCAAGTTTGCGCATAGCGGTAGCAACAGGCATGGATGATGAACCAGTGTTAGAAGAATTCCTAGAATAGTTGGTGCAACTTGAGGAAGACTGCTTTGTCATAGGATTTCACCAACGCGTTGAGAAGGATCGACAAAAATCTTGGCATGATCGACATATAAAGAACAAATAGTTTCAGAAAGGAGACTTGGCGTTGTTGTACGACAGAAAGTTCATGAAGCATCCAGGTAAGGTACAAATGCATTGGTTAGGTCCATATCTCATTAATTCCATTACTTTGAAAGGTGCAGTTCAATTGCAGCAGTTAGATGGTGCGATGCTACCAAACCTAGTGAATGGTAGCAGGATGAAGCCCTATGGGACGGGCCTAGAACCACGCGATGCTTGAGGCACTGTGCAATGAAAAAAAAGTAGAAAGGATGGATAGATAGAAGGATTCCATGTCAGGAGGAAGAGGATGTGCAAGTAAGAGAGTTGGTATCGTAGTTAGGGATCCTTGCCACGACAACCACAGGGTCGCGACATAGTCAAATTAGCAATTAATGTAGACATTTAAAGCAGTTAACTGGTAGTGCTTGTTGAAGCGACGTGCGTTGATGGTGGATCCAACTGTTGGATTGACAGGATCGATTGTGGATTTGGGCAGTTAATGCATGATTTGGTCATGTTAATCGGCATTATTCCATCATGATGGTCGAGGGATCGATTTGGATCTATAAGAAGGGGCCGAATGCGATCAGAAGTTACTATTGTGGAATATTGAGCAAATTTGCAGTGTTATAGAGCAGAGTCACATTGAGTTGAGTGAGTTTCCAAGTGAAGTGAGGTTGAGCTCCTGTTGAGCATTGTGGGGCACTGGTGTGACATGCAGAGTGAACTAATCGCGGTTGAGATTTGGATTGAAATGGAATCTCCAGTCATCCCGGTAACCATCGAGGAAGAAGTTCCAAGTATGTTGATAGGATCATCATCGGTGCCGAAGAAGAAGAGGAAGGGTCATCGTCCTAGCTCCTCGATGCTGAAGAAGAGACAAAATAGAACATTTGCGAGGGAATAAGAGGAGGAAGTTGCACAGATGGTTCCATCAAGCTTAGGCATTATGGAATCAACAAATCGCATAGGGGTGTCCATTGAGGATATCCTTGGGTATATACCTCCCTATCGGCCTGGTGCGCAGCCCAGGAAGCTCACCAAGAATCGGAAGTACCAAGTAAATATGGCAGTGATACCACAAGGGATAGTATGCACCATAGACATCATTCCTGTGTTGATGCAGATGAAGTATGACAACCATGATCTGCTTGCATTGCAGGATGTTATGAAGGAACCATATGTGTCGATGGTAGCATTAGGAGGAGGCCCAATCAAACTCATTCTGTAGGACTAGGCGCGTGGGATGAATAGAACATGACTGTGGGTATTGATTAATATGCCACATTTTAGGCAGTTGAATGAGGTGAATTCCTGTGTAAAGTAGATTTTTCCCTATTTTCATGGAAGAACTTTGTGGCTAGACACACCAGTCACAATTACAGTGGCATTGATCTCAAACATCATGGGGCCGCCTAAGGATGGGCCTGACCCCTCACAGTATTTTAGAGGCAATAACAATGACAAGAGGCTTGCGGCGAGGTTAAAGAAGAGATATGGGTTGCAGCGTGACAGATGGGCTTACCACATCGACAATATCAATGACCAGGCGATGCACATCGGAGAAAGGATTTTGGCTAGCAAAGTGGTCAAGAAGAACCACCCCATCCAATGTAAATCGGGGGTTATTGCATGTGCAAAGCAATGTGTGGAAGGCATACAGACGAAATGGTCACTCTTTTTAATGAACCAGTTGGAGGTGGATGCAGTGGCCATCCAGGCGGGAGAGCGCCGATTTACCTACAGTTGGTTGCTAATTTTGATAGCACTCGTAGCTTGGATGGAGCCAGATGATTACCAAGGCATGGAGGTGGAAGCAGTAAAATTTTGTAAGTGTACACGCTACCAGAACCTCTAGTGGGTGAAGGAAGCGGACAAACTGAAGGACTGTGTAGTTAAGTTCTAGATTTATTGGGAGGCGCTGCAGGCTGCAGCTGTAAATGTCCCACAGTTATCTGAGTAAGGTGTGAAAAAATATCAACGAATTGCTTGGTTTTCGATTGGCCCACATTCCATTCACGTGCAAGCGTGGTGTGACCCGAATAAGAAGTGGCTACTAACGTTGTGAATTGTCTGATGCGGAGTTGGAGGTGATTGTTAATGATTGGCCTGTAGCATGGAGAGAACCGGTCAGCTTGGAAGAATTATCGGTAGGACCCCTGTGAATGCACCAGTTGATCTCGTGCCTAAGGATGACCAGCAAAGCCACCACTATTCTAATGAAGATTCATCGAAGAAACCTACAAACTCAGAAGTAGAGTGTGCATTTAAAGAGTTAAGGACAAAGAGGCACCGGGAACATGGTGCGACCAGTAGTGCAGCACCAGGAATGGAGGCACAGTTGAATTGGTTAATTAAGGTGATTACAGATGCAACAGATGTGACAGTCGAAGAGATGAAGAAATCAATGTAAGATGGGTTTACTAAGGTAAGAACACGACTTGATTATTTAGTTGATGCAGTATCGAAGAGGGAACTAGAGGGAGTGACTGTGCAGGACTTCGGCTCAATCAGCACTGGGACAAGCTTTTGGAATGTTCAAATTCCCCCAACTGCGATTGAGACCAACAATGAGGATTTAAATGCCTCCCTGCAGCAGTTACATGAGTTGACTATCGACATCAACTTGTTGTCCACACATACATTGGTGCATATGCAAAGAGTCTCCAATCAGGAGTTTGAAGATAGAGAACAAAACATCAACAGTCAGTTTCTGCGATTGCAAGAGAAGGATACAGAAGCACGAAGAGAGATCGAAGCGTTGAAGTAGGAACAATAGGAGTTGAGGGAAAAGAGCGTCGCGGAGATTACAGAGCTAAAAAATGAACAAGATCGACTAGTAGCCGAGAAGGCACAACTCTGGGATAGCAGAGTGTGGCTAGAAGAGGCAGTTTCATATTCCTGTTAGCATGTACATGAGAGCACCGTAGAACTAGATGCACTAGAGAGAGAAAAATGGCTTGGAGAGGTCATCGCACAGTTGCAACAAGATAATGTCGATTTGAATGCTCTGGTACATCTCGACACACCACCTAAAAAATTCATCGAAAGGAAAAGAGCCATGGAGGATCTAGCGACACAGTTAGGAGAGGTGGAGTAGGAAGTGAAGAAGGTCACTAAAGCAACTACGCAATTTTGGGAAGCATAGTTCAGGATGAACAAGTAGTTCCACGAGGCATAGGGACAACTGGAAACACTAAATATGGAACTAAGAGTAATGCCACTAGTTGTTTAGATCACAAGGTCTGTGGAGCTAAAGGAGTTGCAACAACGCGGCGGGAAGGCAAGGGAAATACAACAGAGGTGCAATGAGCAGTTAGATGAGTTCCAAGGTATTGGAGCACAACTTTCCATTAAGCACATTCGGTGCTGCAGACCATGCAAGAAGGAAAGAAGGTGGGTACTAAGAATATCGTTGAACATCCACTAAAGCATGACTTGACAAGGAGCCAAGAGATTGCTGATAAGGTGAAATAGAAATTCAAGGAGATCAATGAGCAGTATGACAAATTCAAGCTCAAGATCAACAAGTACTCCATGTCCAGCTGATGTAGCTTGAGGGTGAGACACAAGATTGTGTTGGGGGCTTGTTGGCAGGTGGTTTTGGGATAAGTTAGTTGTGCAACATCGCGGATGTTGCGCAAGAGAAAAGATACCGTGCAATTCGGAGTTATATTATTTTATGTATTTTTTGTCATCTTTTGTAGTTTTAGACCACATTATGTGGATACTGGTCATTATTTTGTAGAATATGTTAAGAGTTAGTTAGAAAGTTACTTAAGTGGACCTCGATTGTAAAGGTGCAAGCCTATAACTAGATCCTGAATTGAAAATGTTACTCTCACTTGATTAACTTTTGGGAGCTAAGTCTTTGCATGTTATGTGAGATTTGCGCATGAATTGAGATCTGTTGATCTGTGTATTGAAGGACTACTTGGAGAACTTGAGGTTTTGTATGAAGGTTAATATGACATGACAGAGGTTGAGCAGAACTATTGTGTCCTTTTGTGTTTTCCTGTTTTATTGTCTTCTGCGACTCAATTATGAATGCAATGTGTATCTGTGACATGGATTTGTAAATAATATGATGTTTCCCTCCTCTGAATGATGTTATTCTGCTAGATATGTTTGCGCATCAATGTTTAATTACAGTTCTAGTATGATAATGCAATTTGTTGAATGATGATACTATTCTATTAAAGCATAACTTGAATGATTAGATCTGTTAATGTTGTACTAAGTTGAAAAGCAGATGCACATGGTCCTCTCTCATTCTGTGGAAACTTGCTTTCGTCAGCTCTCCCTCGAACATATCGGGTGAGACTTCATCCACTCTATGGGTATTGCTGAAAGGGGTAAAACCTGACTAGGTTGGTGCTCAGGGAGATCGTGGTGGTTTTGGTGTTGACAAAGAGGGAACCCCAATTGACTGGTTTTGTGTCAACAGCACGTCGCCTTGTGAGACAAGGACATGTAAGAGATTGTGACAAGTGAAGTGCGAGATTCTATGGAAGCCGATTTGGTAATACTTAATACCTTTGATGAGCTTGATTATCCTGTACTCGACTCTCTTCGAAACATACTTCCATGCTTGTATACCATAGGCCCTCTTTTTTTATAGGAAAAATATAGAAATGAAATAATTTTTTATATCTCTGTCTGAAATGGTTGGACTCCTAGATGCCCTCTTTAATTATTTATTTTCTTTGGAAGGATAGATGTTATGTCTGACCAAGAACTCTTAGAGTTCGTGTGGGGTTTATAGGTGATCAAGAATCCTTTTCTATGGGTTATTCATCCTGATCTCATTCAGGGTAACTCTGTTGTGTTGCCATCTGAGTTTCTGTAGAAAGTGAAGGACATAAGTTTCTTGGTGAGGTGAGCACCTCAGATGAAAGTGCTCCCACATCCTTCTGTGGGAGGTTTTCTGAGTCATAGCTAATGGAACTCTACGCTGGAGAGTATCTGTGCTGGTGTACCCATGATATCGTGGCCCTTCCTTGCTGAGAAACCGACTAATAGGATATTCGTTAGCGAAGTGTCGAATATTGGACTGGCAATGAATGAATTTGTGAGCGGAGAATATGTGGAAGACATGGTAAGGATATTGATGACTGGGGACGAAGGGAGGAAAATGACGAAGAGAATTGGTGAGTTAAGAAATGAGTTGGTCAGAGCAATGGAAAAAGGAGGATCTTCTTACAATAACATGGAAAGGTTTCTCAAAGAAATCCAAAAGGCACTAGTATGTAACCCACCTAGAACTGAAAAAACATTTTTACTTTGAGAAAAAACATTATTTTAAAATTTATTGTAAAACTTTATATTATTGACCAGGGATGGTCAAGGATGACTATAATTGAATATTTTATTTATTAAAAAAGTTAAAAGATGAGACACCTATCCAAAGAAGATTGTTGAAGAGTGTTCATCGACCCACTAGGAGGAATGATCTGTTGTAGAAGGCCAAATGACAAGAGGCAGGAATAAAAATCACTTTCTATTTGTTGTAGGAGGAAACATCCCTAAAATTGTGGAAATGTTCCCTAAGAAGGGGAACTGAGCAGGTGGCTCATTTAATTTCAAAACTTACCCAAAGACTTAGGAAAGCTTATAAATACCATCGAATTCAATAGGAGACTCATTACATTATATTCCAAGTGATTAGAGCCTTGTCAATTTGGTGGAAACTGAAAAGTTAGGCACGCAAGAGGAATTCAATGAGGGGATAGCTAAAGTGGATTGCTAAGAGTTAAGGCTGCAAGTGAGTTTGCAAAGTTGTAGAGAATATTGTGTAGGCTTCTACACATCATCTTCATCCTGGTGGTTCCGTAAATAGGCTCGGAGATCCTAATCCAAGTGATATTGGTTTCTTTCAGGAGACGGTTATGAGGAACGGTCTTCTTTGGCTATTTATCCCCTTCAACAGTTAGTAGGTTCTAAGTTTCTTGCTTATAAATCTTAATCTCATTTTATGTTTACATGTGTAGTAAGTTTTGAATGTTAGCGTTTTCCAAAATTAATATATGATTTATGTAATGAGGAAGATAGTATTTTATTGATTATAGATTTATAAATGCTACATTATGTATAAAGTTCTTAGTGAATTTAGTAGTTGTTGTATCTAGAATGGTATCATACCTCTGTGTAATTTTGTTCCTATAATGTATTTAAAGTAATAGTAATTAGTACTTTCTTAGTTTTCTACTAGGGAACTTACAGTTCAATCAAAAGGTTAAATTAGAAGGTATCTTCATTTAAATTTTATTTTACAAGTATGGCTAGATTTCTTTTGTTTTTTAAATAGTAAGAGAATCCTTAGATTTTAAATTTCTCTATTCTCGTGTTCTTTGTCAAAGGATAGACCTAAGATAAGATTGATAAGAATGACAAATATTTATATATAGTTATAATTTTACAAATATTTACTAATACATCCAAAAGGCCAATTTATTCAAACTAAACGAACAATTTATATATAGCCGAAAGGCTTAAACGTTTACAAGTAAAGGAAAAGAAGCTAGGTTTTTAAAAATCATTTAAACTATAATATATTAAACCAAACCATTTTACAAAACCCACAAGGAATATCAATTTAAATGCAGGTTCTTAACAATAGAAAAATTATAACATCTTAAGAAATAAACAACAGGTCACAGGATAAAATCCGGTAAGACATTTTTCTCATTATTTTCACAAAACTACTATGTAGAAATAGCGAAGTTGTTACAGCCCTTAAAAACAACTTAGTATCAGTAGGAAATTATAGTAAACACCTAACGCTCCAGATAACCAAAATAACCCACATTTTACTCACGCAACTTATGTTAAGCAAAGTATTCAATTATTTCGAGAGGATGTCATAATCGTTTTATCTTTCACCGGTCATAAATATTTTATGGACTGACCGAAATCCATTAATAATCAATATATAAAAATTACAAGAATATTTCCAAACTATGATACAAAAAAAATATTAGAAGTACCCAACATAACCAACGCATGCCAAAATATCAAAATATCTTGTTCTACGGAGCAACGCTACAAAACAATGAATTTGGTGGTGTAGTGGCCTCACGACCCTAAATTATTTTTAAACTAGAATTTACAATAAGAAAAGCCTCAACGAAAATTCTACATAGTAATCAAATCTGAGCTTTCCAAGTATAGAGTAATAATCGAAAATAGGAACGATACTCAACATAAAATGCTATTACAAGATAATAATAGTGTATTGAATCCATAGCAACAAAATAAATAGGAATTATAGGTATTGTAAACCAAAATATTCATTACAAGGTAGAACCGAGAGATACCAAGTTCAAAACAGGTAAGCATTATAGAATTTTAAAGAAAATGAAAAATGACTTGATACATTTTCTTTCCACGCAGGCTAACAACTTGTTACTTAAACTTTAAACAATGTGAGAAAGCCCTAAATCTTTCTTAAAGAAAAATACTTCATAACTCTACTAAACAATAGGCATTTACCCCAAAACGATAGACTGAGCAAAACCATAACCACCATCAACTAAAGATGAGAAAGGGGCTGCGTTTTCGAGAAAAGACACTTCTTGCTAGGAGTTTGTTTGTTCCAGCCTTATCCACAATGTCAAGACCGTCAAGGCTTAGGGCTCAAGGTATTACCAGGACCTCAAGCGTGTCTTCAAACCCATCTCTCCAAACAATGCCTCGCTCGTTGACGAATCCATGCCAGTTAAACATAAACGCGGGTTAAATCAATAATTTTTGTATATGTTTTTACAGTGTTAAAAAAAATAACAGCAAAGAAAATGCTTCATGCCTCTTACCTCAACGTGGGAGATAAATATTTGAATCTGGTGACTCTTTGTCACAACAAAGGTGACAACCGTGGCTGAAACCAACATAGATTTCTTAAGTGCAAAGTCAAAATTTGAGTAGAAGAGGGAAGTTTGGGCAGGGAAGAACTGAGCGCCTTCGGATCCTCCCACAATAAGCCACGTCGAAATGATTGAAAAACCCTTGAAATTTCAAAGGGTTAAATCCTTGTCCTTTACACAGCTAGAGAGCACTTTGCACATGAGTGCATGTACAGTGGTTTTTCACGTGGACATGGCTGCAACCATACCTTTTCTCTATAGTTTGTAATGAATCTTATGCTTTCGATCCTTAGGTTAAGTGATGGCAAGACTTAGGGTTAGGCCTCATAACCTTGTTACTTTTGTTATAAAATTTGTTAAATCTAGTTTTGAATGGAAATAAAAAGGAAATTGTTTAGTTCGAAGTTCTTTTAAGGTCCCTTGGTGTCCATACCTAGGGCACTTTGTTTTCCAAGGAACGAGTCAAGTTCTTCAACAAAATCCTTGAATTAGAAAGCATTAAAATACATTTGTTAGCCGATGGGCTAAGTAAGACCTTTCACCTCCTAATCAGGTCTTCAGTCTAGAACAATAAAGTAAAGTATAAAGACTTTAAGTTTAACGACAACCTCTTTTTATGCAACAAAACAATATTACGAAGCAAAATGCATAACAAGACAATCACATTTTTTGGAAACGAAAAAGCAAGTAGGATAAATGAATTACTTGTAAATAGTAATTTAGATCAAAATAATGTGAATCTACATTGCAATAAACTTTGTTGACATACTAAGATCTAAGTGTTTAGTAGATAAATTATTGTTGGTGTTTTAAAGACCTTATATGTTAATTTTTTTTGTATGAGATTTGTTGTGATGTTACATGTGGTATCAGAGCGAGTTTCCAAACATTAGGCCTGGATATTGGCTCAACTCGCATACAAAACAGGAAACAAAAGTACTCATTATGTTTTAAAAATATTTTTGTACAAAAATATAATTTGTATTCTGCGGGAAATGGAAAGAGTAGAAGCACCTGTTGAATATGGATCCCATCATAATAATCCAGATAACATATATGTGGAATTAAATAATCAACCACCTGAATTTGTTCAAACTGTAAAAGACTTAAGAGTCGAATTACAAAGTGTAAAGGAAGATAACGAAAGTATCTTAAGAGAACAGGAAGAACTAAATCAGATATTGCTAGATAAAATACACAATGGAGGCAAGGATAAAACAAGAGAACATGAAACTAAGTCTGGAACAGTATCATACAAACGTAAAGGTAAGAATTTTAAATTTTCTGATAGTGAAAGTAAATCTTCTTCAGGAATTAAATTAAGTTCGCACAAAGAAAAGTATAAATATTCTATTGAAAGTAGTGATAGCGACAATGGTCCTAGAAAGAGGAAATATAAACCCTATGAAGAGATCTCGGGAGAATTTAAAAAGATAAACCCCCCTAAGTTTAATGGAGAAGTGGAAAAAGGTGAAGAAGTCGAGGCATGGTATCGGGTATGAAAAAGTACTTTCAAATTTATAACTACTCAGATAGACTGAAAGCTCGGATGGATATCTATAACTTAACCGGAAAGGCTGAGATATGGTGGCAGGATATAAAACAGTTAAAAACCTTAAAGAAAAATATGTAACCTAGAGAACTTTCAAGAAATACTTCAAAAGAAAATTCTTATATGAACAGTATTATGAAGAAAAAGATAAAGAGTTTTATGATCTTACACTAGGTTTAATGTCTATGAAGGAATTAAGTAGTAAATTCTTAAGTTTATTATGATGTGTACCTTATATAATCGAAGAAAAGCCCAAGATACAGAGGTTTTTTATTTGTTTACCTCTTAGTTTCAAGGACATAATTGAATTTGATAATCCAAAAACCCTTGAAGAGGCAATGAAAAAAGCTAACTTATGTTATGAAGAAAGTAAAAATAAGATAGAAGGCATACCTAACTAGAAAAATAAAAGAATTTATAACTTTGAGCAGAGAAAGAAATGATTTAAGCCTAACAAAAGCTTCAAAAATAATTCCTGAAATTTTTCTAAAAATAATTATCAAGGAACATATTTTAAAGGTAAAACACAACAAAACATTACAGAACCAAAAGGAAGAGACATGCATAATAATTATGTTAAAAACAATGAACAAAGAGAACCTGTGAAGTGATGGGAATGTCAGGGACCTCATTATGGAAAGGACTGTCCGAATAGAAGGAGAAATTTCAGCAATCTACATATCATTCAGGAGGAAGAAACTGTTGGTGACGTAGCAAATGAAATGCCCATAATTAATGCAGCCTTGGAGAATCGACATAATGATCACCAAACATCCATGGTGGAAATAGAAGGTATGATAAAGAACATGCCTATTTCTATTTTTATAGACCCGGGTGCTAGCTATGTATCACCTAGTATAGCAGAAAGATGCAATTTACATATGAAAAAGTTCAAAAAGTCTTGGTTGGTTCAGTTAGCTACAAGAACAAAAAGAAAGGTAGTGAACTATGTTGAAAATTGTGAAATGTTTATGAATCAATTCAAAACTCAAGTGAAATTAAATCTACTGCCACTAGGGTCTTATGATGTTTTAATAGATATGGAATGGATGGAAAAACACAAAGTAGAAAGGAGAAAGGAGAAAGAGTTACAGTCAAAGGGATACCTAGAAAAGTTTTTGTTAGACAAATTTTAGCATTACAAATGAAAAAGGTTGTATGGAAAGGTTATAAAGTTTGTGTTGTACATGTAATGAATGATGAACAAATGAATAAAGAAGATAAGTTAAAACTAAATGATATTCCAATCTTACAAGAATCATTAGATGTTTTCCTGGAAGAGATTTCAGGATTACCTCCAAAAATAAAATTGGATTTTACTATTGAATTAGTACCAAGAGCTATACCTAATTCAAAGGCTCCTTATTGGGTGAACATTTTAGAACTTAATGAATTAAAACTACAACTACAAGAGTTGATAGATAAGAATTATATAAGACCAAGTGTATCCCCTTAGGAAGCACCTTTCTTATTTTTTAAAAAGAAAGACGATACATTACTTTTATGTATAGATTACCGTCAGTTAAACAAAATGACAAACAAAAACAAATATCCATTGCCCCGTATAGATGATATGTTCAATCAGATGCGCGAAGAAATGATATTTTCAAAAATAGACTTGATATCTGGATATCATCAAGTCATAATTAAATATGAATATATTTTTAAAACTGCATTCAGAACCCGATACAGGAATTATGAGTTTGTAGTTAATATGCCATTTGGGCTAACAGATGCTCCAACAACTTTTATGTGTTTAATAAACAATGTCTTAAGTAAGTACTTGCATAAATTTGTAGTCGTCTTCATAGATGACATATTAATTTATTCAAAAACAAAAGAAGAACGTGATGAACATTTGCAGATAATACTACAGGTTCTAAGAAAACATAAACTATATGCTAAATTCAGTAAATGAGAATTATTTAAAGCAAAAATACAATATATAGGTCATGTGATATACAAGGAAAGAATATCAGTAGATCCAGATGAGATAAAAGCAATAATGGAATGGCATGTTCCTAAAGACGTATCAGATGTATGATCGTTCATGAGGATTATGAGTTATTACCGAAAATTCATAGAAGGATTCTCAAAGATCGCAAATCCCATAACATCCTTCCAGAAAAAGGGAAAAATATTTGTATGGGATCTAAAGTGTGAAGAAAGTTTTAATAAGTTAAAGAAATTGTTAACTACTGCACCTATATTAAAAATAACAGATCAAAACAAGGACTTTGTTGTGTTAACTGATGCATGCAATGAGGGTTTGGGTGGAGTACTAACACAAGAAGGTCACGTAATAGCTTATGACTTAAGAAAGTTAAAAACACATGAAAAGAATTATGCCACTTATGATTTGGATTTGGCAGTAATACATGCTTTGAAAATGTGGCGTCGTCATCTAATCGGTAAAATATTTTTATTAATGTATGATAATATAAGCTTGAAGGGTGCATCCATGAACGTGGGTCACAATTTTTGGCAAAGCGATTTCAGAAAAAAAGCAAAACCCACACCCTCGATCGAGTTATTAATACCTTGATCGAGGGATTAATAAGCCCTTGATCGAGGTTTTTTCAAACCCTCGATCGAGCTTCTGTAAAACCCTTGAACGAGCCATTGCTAGCTCGATCGAGGGTTAAACAAAATCTTGATCAAGGGTTTGACAAAACCTCGATCGAGATACAAACATCGATCGAGGTACTAACCTCGATCGAGCTCCAAACCTCAATCGAGGTCCCTGGTAAAAAAAATTTATAAAAAGGCTGTGGGCAGCCACGGCCATTCCCCATTTTCTGCACTACAGATCCTCGATCGAGCTAGAACCCTCGACCGAGCTGCTATGACCTCGACCGAGCTGCTGTAACCTCGAGTGACCTTTTGCGCAAGGGACGCCCACCTTCGCCTTCCACCACGATGTCGGATCCCATAGGTAACACCCAAAAACTCTAATTTGAAATTTAAATGAAACGTTACTCTTTTTTTTTTAAATGTTAGTTTGAAATTGAAATAAAAATTTTTTATTAATGATTATAGGTTTTTTTTGTCTACTATGTTTGAAATGTGTGCCGGCAAGCATAAATGCTGCCGGATTTTTATAAAATCGTAATTGAAATTTGTTATTTATTTTAAATTTAATTTTTTTTGTTTTATGCATATTTTGTCAACCAGTAGCATTTATGATGCCGGTTTAATTTTTAATGTGTGCCCGACAAGCAAAAACGTTGCCCAAATTTTTTCAATCCTCCGAGAATACACGGAGGATTGAAAAAGTTCAAATGTGTTAAGTTTAGAATTTAAATTTACAGTTTGTATAAATATTTATATTCGGTAGCGTTTATGCTGCTGGTTTAATTTTGAAATGTGTATCGGGCAAGCAGAAATGCTGCCGAATTTTTTTCAATCCTCTGAGAATACAGGGAGGATTGAAAAAAATACAAACCCTACACGCAAGACAATCATGAACTTTAAACCTGTGGAGACATTTATCTAAACCCATATATTTATTTTCAATATTTTAATATATATTCAAATTTAGATATATAAAAATTATATATATATAT